>JASCZW010004832.1:0-58614 GCA_034211315.2 Aedes japonicus
TAGTCTCTATTGTTTGTTTGAAATTTGTGTTTCATTTGTATGGGGACCCCGCTTTTCAGAGAGAGGAGGGGCTTCAAGCTACAATAAAAACATTTCTCGCCTTCAAAAACTCGCCTATACCAAATTTGGTTCCATTTGCATGATTAGTTCTCGAGTTATGCAGGAATTTGTTTTTCATTTGCATGGGAGCCCCCTTTTCTATAGGGAGGGGTCTCGAACTATCATAGGATACTTTTCCAAACCATAAACCCCTGCATACAAATTTCCAAGGCAGTAGGGATAGTTCTCATGTTTGGTTGAAATTTGTGTTTCATTTGTATGGGAGCCCCCCTTTCCAGAGGGTGGCGGGGTCTCAAGAAACCATAGAAACATATCTTGTCTCCAAAAACTCCCACATGCTAAATTTGGTTTCCTTTGCTTGATTAGTTCTCGAGTTATGCAGAAATGTGTGTTTCATTTGAATGGGAGCCCCTCCCCCCTTCCAGATATGGGAGGGGTTACAGACTATCATAAGAACCCAAAAACCCCTCCACGCAAAATTTCACGCCGATCGGTTCAGTAGTTTTCGATTCTGTAAGGTTCAGACAGACAGAAATTCATTGTTATACATATAATAGCTGCGTCCGGTGCGTGCGCGCTACGCTTGCAACTAAATGAAGGCAAATTTAATATAACTGGCATCTTTATGGTTTTTTTTACCTTCAAAACCCCCCACATGCCAAATTTGATTCGATTTGCTTGTTTAGTTCTCGAGTTATGAAGTAATTTGTGTCTCATTTGTATGAGAGCCTCCCTTCCTGAGAGAGTAGGGGTCTCAAACAATCATAAGAACCTTCTCCAGCCCCAAAAACCCCTTCATATAAATTTTCACGTTGGTCGGTTCAGAACTTTTCGAGTCTATAAGGGTCTGACAAACAAACAGACAGACAGAAATTCATTTTTATGCATATAGAAATCTAGCCTCCAAAAACCTCCATATGCTAAAAGTGGTTTGATTTACTTGATTAGTTCTCCAGTTATGCAGAAATTTGCTTTTTATTTGTATTTCATTCCTTTCAAAATGGGGAGGGGTATTGAACTTCCATAAAAATATTTCTTGCCTCCAAAAACCTCAACATGCCAAATTTGGTGTCATTTGCTTCATTGGCTCTCGAGTTATGCTAAAAGTTATGTTTCATTTTTATGGAAGTCTCTCCTTTCAGAAGGCGGAGGGGTCTCAAACCACCTTAGAAACATTTGTTTCCTTCAAAAACCTAAATTTGCCAAATTTGGTTCCATTTGCTTGAATTGTTCTTGAGTTATGCAAAAATTCGTGTTTCATATATATATTAGAGACCCCTCTTTCAGTGAGCGGAGGAGTCTCAAACCACAATAGAATCATTTCTTGCCTTCGAAAAACTCCACACGCCAAGTTTGGTTCCATTAACTTGATAAGTTCTCGAGTTATTCAGAAATTTGTGTTTCATTTGTATGGAAGCCCCCCCCCCCCCTTTGGCCCATTCCAGATGACAGAAGAGTCTCAAACCTCTATAGATACATTTCGGTCCTCCAAAAACCTTCAGTTGTCAAATTTGGTTCCATATGCTTGATTAGTTCTCGAGTTATGCACAAATGTGTGTTTTATTTGTATGAGAGCCCCCCTCTTACAGAGGGCGGAGGGGTGAAGAGTCACCTTAGAAATATTTCTTGCCTTCAAAAATCTCTACATGCCCAATTTGGTTCCATTTGATTAGTTCTCGAGATATATAGAAACTTTTGTTTCATTTATATGACACTGCCCCCCCCTCCCAGAGAGAGAGGAGGGGTCTCATACTATCGTAAGAAACAATCATTGCCTTTAAAATCCCGCATGCCAAATTTGGTTCCATTTGCTTTATTAGATCTAGAGTTATGGAGAAATTTTAGTTTCATTTGTATGACAGCACCCTCCTAGGAGAGGGAGGGGTCTCAAACCACCATAGAAAAAAATTGTCTCCACAAAACCCCACATGCAAAATTTGATTCCATTTGCTTGATTAGTTCTTGAGATATGCAGAAAATTCTGTTTCATTTGTATGGGGGCCTCCCATTTTAGAGAGGGGAGGGGTCTCTGACTACCATATAAACATTTATTGCCTCCAAAAACTTCCGCATGCTTAATTTGGGTTCCTTTGCTTGATCAGTTCTCGAGTTATGCAGAAATTTGTGCTTCATTTGTATGGGAGCCCCCCTTTCCAGAGAAGGGAGGGGTCTCAAACCATCATAAGAACCTTCCCCGGCCCCAAAACCTTTTCCATGCAAAATTTCACGCTGATCGGTTCAGTAGTTTTCGAGCCTATTAGGTTCAGACAGACAGACAGACAGAAATCCATTTTTATATATATATATATAGATTTGTTTTTCTCCGTGTGTTGACAGCCCAAATTGTTAAGGCCCAGCTACAATGAGGAGCGCAACGGCGCGTTGCAGCAACTAATGACAGTTAATCCATATATTTTACGTCAAAAACTGCCGCACCGCGCCGTTGCGCTCACCATTGTAGCCCAGCCTTTATTTTCTGCTGAGCCTGACAACCAGGCAATGCATATTGGCAAGGTTGCTGATTTCATTTTTCTTTAAGCTCAACTGTCAAAAGTGTGCCTCAGTGTGCCACACACACGGAAAAAAACTAATATACTCAAAAGCATAAATTATATTCTAAAACCATATTCGATCTATCCAGTCATTGGAATGAATAAACCAGGTTTATGCATTGATAAGAATAAATAAAATATATGCATTCCAATGCATTTATCAAACTTATGCATTCAAATGCATACTTTATATACACAGAAAGACATCTTGTAGTAAAAACTACCATTTTACCCGACTACGCCTATCTTTAAAATTACCATGAAATTTCAGACAAATTTACTACGTTTATGGTAAAACCTTCAACGTTTGTGGTATATTGGACAGACCTCATATTGATATCAACCGCACCATGGTTGATCTAAGCGCAGGCATGGTAAAATCAAACGCATTTATTGTCAGCTGAAAATTGTTGGTGATTGCGCTTAATTTAACCCTCGAAATGGTAGTTTCTACTGCAGCTTTTTTTCTGCGTGTATGCATTGCAATGCATATATCGACATGGAGTTTTCATAAGGGCCAATGTCGCAAACATAAACAATGGCTTCTTCCCCAAATTTCTTGAAAATGCAAACTCGCTCAAGTGAACTACCACTTCTATTGTAAAGGTCAACTCCTCTTCTGTACAATCATCGTGGTAATTCACTATGATTAAGTTACCATTCTCGAAAAATTTGCGGAAGAAGCCTTTGTTTATGTTTGCAACATTGGCACTTATGAAAATTCCATGTCGATATGTATAATTATATGCATTCCAATGCATTATTCATATTTATGCATTGCAATGCGTATTTATAAAAAAAATTCAACATGATTACTTATTTTTGTTTTTTTCTTGAGATTTTATTAATAAAATAAGAGCTAAATATTTTTTAAAAATAGGTCTTCCAATTACATTCTTACACTCTTTTTATTTGAGGCACCTACTGATGTGTCGGAGGTTAAGTATCTGCAAGCATGGCAAAATACCTTGTCGAAGTTCGCCTCACGTCACAAGAATTTGGATCGATGTTTTGACATAATATTTAATGTTCCACCTCCACCACATAAGTGGGCGCCTCGACTCACACTTATATTATTACACACGACGGTGGAGCAATGCAAAGTTCGCGAAACACACGCCCTTTCAGGAGACAAAAAAAATGCACAAGTCGTCCAAGCTCCTAAAGTATATAACGCTGCACGCAATATGCACGGAAATAATCTTAAATGTATTGCATAAAATATATTGATTCAATGCAAACTTTTTATGCTTTGCAGTGATTTGAAAGGAACAAAGCGAAGAAAGGAATATATAATATGCTCTTCAGCCTGTTCGATTTTCTCCGTGCATGTTTTATAGATTGAAAATCGAAGTGCCGCTGTTAAGGGTCACCCACAATTGATACGTTGCGGATGCGTTGACGTAAATTTGACAGAAAACCTATGGGAAAACTGTCAAATTCACGCAAACGCATCCGCAACGTATCAATTGTGGGCCATTAGTAAACATGTTCGTCTAGTGTGTAAGACATCGTGGCTGGCACACTGTTCTAAGCGACTTACCCTTGGGGCGGGAGCAACGAACAACGCAGTAGACACGGACGCGGACAACTATGGTAAAAAATTCAAACGACGACGACGACGAGAACTACGACTGACTTTGTGTTGATGGATTTGACAGGTCTACAATCTTCATGGTAAAAGAACACACTTTTAAATTTACACACTGAACCGACAAAAAAAAATTTCAAATCAAACGCATAACTTTCTTAGTAATTTTACAATTTAATGAAAAATAAATTCTTTTCAGAAGGAAGGTGCAAAACATTTAATGAAACAATATTCATTTATTGTGTGTGGCCTCTTTATTTCCTTTTCGTCTGAATTAGTGATCCTCAGAGTACAGAGATATGCGGAAGCGGCCATGTTGAGCCAATCGAGCAGCGAGAACTGTCAAAATCTGAGCTAAACGAGCATGTTCACTGTTTGCTGAAATGTTTCGATTGCTAAGTATTGAAATGGAGTTAAAATAAATGGTTTACATTTATTACGCTTCAAAAATCAAAAATTAATCATTCGTATTCTGCTGAACTCGTGGTGTAATAATATCATAATATTTTATTATTATCTGTGTTCGATAATGTTGCTTGTGTTGCTGAAATGAAAGTTTGTCGGAATTAGTACAGAAGGCCATTTTTTATTTCAGTCAATTCATTTCACTGGTCAGTATTGGTTGTCAGTATTATGAAGAGAACTCTGCTTCAGTGTCTAATTCTGTCTGTTTGTTTGGATCGCAGATTCCCTCATAGCCGTTCAATAATGAAATCGCCAAGTCGGAAGTCAACATTAGGAATCACCTACATACTCATTCAAGTCTGCAATAGTAATCAGAGTATTCGAAAGAAACTAGTCCTCCATACGACAGTTTCCGGCCAACCCGCTTCCAGTATTGTCTCGATTTTGTAATGTACATATACGGTGTACACCATCAATATTCAAGCTTATGTTGACGCAATTCTATGATGTAACACCTCCGCGGTTTGTGTAAAACTTTGAAATACACTTCATAATTGATAGTTTTTTAAATATATAATAAAGAAATTACTTGTACGTTATAAATGTAAACAATAAAAGCTGACAACGACTAAGTCACGCACAAAGCTGTAACATTTTACTCTGCGTAAGTGTTAGCCGCTTTTGTAAACAAAACGAACACCGTTGCCAAACCACCGGATTGAATTTCCGCATATCTCTGTACTCTGAGGATCACTAGTCTGAATGGACGAATCCAGGTTGAAAAAAGAAGAAGATACCGAGTGGTGATAAAGCTGACAGCTCCCATGTTAAAGCAAAGGACAAACATTTTAAAATGCTTCTAAAAAATTCAAATGAAGTTCTAATCAAAAACGGTTTATTTTATGATGAAAGAAACATCCATAACGACTCAATAATGACATTTTCAGCAAAAATAAAATAAAATTAAATCAATGCCCCTATTTTCCAGTATTGGATTTTTCTTCCATCACACAACAAACCACTTTTAATTAAAATTTAATTTGAATTTATTAGAAGTATTTTTAAATGTTAAATGCTATACGTTAACACGGGAGCTGTCATATTTATCACCACTCGGTGTTTTCTTCTTTTAATGTTTGCGATCAGGCACCTGCAACAAGGAATCCACTGGGACCAATCTGGTCCATTTGGAGAAGGTTTCCGTCAGGATCGAGGAATTGAAGAAAATACGGGCCCTCTTCAATATTATCATCGAGTGGGACCGATACCGCCCGAAGCAGCACGACGTGACACACTGCGGAAAGTGTCTGGCGTTTGGTCATGGGACCCGCAACTGTCACATGAAACCCCGGTGTGGAAAGTTTGCCAGAGCGCACACAACAATGGATTGCACCCCGATGGATGAAGATGCCCCATCAAAGTGCGCCAACTGTGACGCTAACCACGAAGGCAACAACCGTGCTTGTCCCAAACGAGCGGAGTATTTGGCCATCCGCAAGCAGGCGTCCGCCAAGTCTCGGCCTGGTCAACGCCGCCCACCACCTTGAATGGACGAGGAGAACTTTCCGACGCTCCGGTACCAAGTGCCGAATCTACCACCAGTTCCATTGAACCATCGGCAACCCGGCTCCTCCTCCAGGCTGGGGCAATCCGAGTTGCAGTACCTCCACGCAACCACTCGTCGATGGACAGCTCTATGACACAGAGCAAATGGTCGAGTTCGTCCCAGAGCTCTACCGCTAACTACGTTCCTGCCGCTTCAAAGAGGAACAGCTCGAAGCCTCCATTTCCGTGACGATGAAATTAATTTTCAAACATGGATCATAATCACACCATCAGCATCCTAAATTGGAATGCTTGTTCCATCCATCCTTAACAGGAAGGCCATCGACATCGCCATCGTCACCGAGACACATCTCAAGCCGGAACACAGCATCTTCATACCCGGGTACTGGATTGTGCGATTTGATCGTGGTGGCTCTAATGGAGGAGGAGTTGCGATCGCCCTGCGCTACAACATCAACTGCCAACTGCTCCCGAGCATTCAGCTGCAGTCTATCGAAGCCATCGGAGTTGAAGTCGAAACTGCCGTCGGCCCTATTTCCATCATCGCGGCCTATTGTCCCAAGCAAGCCAGCACCGCTAACGGAACAACAACGATCCTACGAAACGACATTCGCCAGCTTACTCGGAGGCAGGGGCAATTAATCATCGCCGGCGACCTAAATGCGAAACACGAAACCTGGGGGAACACCCGGCGCAACCGGAACGAACCTGGAAGAGGGCCATTACACCGTCATGGGCCCGGATACTTCCACCCGGTTGAGCAGATCTGGGGTCTATTCGACAATCGACATCTTCCTCACCAACATCGCCCAGCCGATCATACACCAGGAGCTCAGCTCGGACCACTATCCGAAGTTGACTCCTCGGTCAACCGGCATCGAATCACCAGACGGAACTACCATCGCGCCAGTTGGGAGAGGTTCCGACAACAGGTCGACGATAATTTGGCTCCCAGGCCCGGGAGCAAGATGCACCGGTAATTGTTCAGGTGAGCAACTCTGTACCCATTGATAGACCTCATTTTCATCCAGAAACCTGGGAAAGAACTCATGTTCCATCTCTCAGGAGTATTGAAACTGTTTGAGAAAGCGATCCACCGTCGGCTTCTCTCGTCTGCAAACGAGCTTAACATCTTGCTCGACGAGCAGCTCGGATTCCGACGTGGTCGCTCAACAGTGCACCAACTTAACCGAGTAACCAACATTCTCAAGCGGAACAAGTCTGTTGCGAAATCATCTGCCATGGCACTTCTCGATATCGAGAAGGCCTTCGATAACGTATGGCACGATGGCCTGGTGTATAAGCTTAAAAGATATAATCTTCCTGGTGAAGGTTATTAAAAATTATCTGTCGGACAGGACATTTCGTGTTTTGATGCAGGGTGCAGTTTCCGACGCACAGGAGATCTCCGCCGGTGTTCCGCAGGGAAGTATACTAGGTCCACTTCTGTTCAACCTATTCACCTCGGACATACTCCCGCTCCCTGAAAATGGATGGTAGGGTAACAATAGCGCTTACAGCAAAACTGCAGCGAAGTCTGAATGTTCTGTCTGATTACTTCACTGAATGGAAGATCTGTATCAACGCGGCGAAGACCCAGGTCATCCTATTTCCACACTCCAACTCTCCCAAACTTGTTCCGCCTGAGGATTGTAAAATAAGCCTAAACACCACAACGGTGGAATGGGCCAAATCAGCTGTCTATCTTGGCGTTACAATAGAGAGCAAGCTTATTTTCAGGGAACAGGTTGACAAAACTGTCAAAAAGTGTAACGTTCTGTTGAAGCTACTGTACCCAATGATCAACAGAAGGTCTACATTATCAACAAGCTTGCTGTCTACAAGCAAATCATACTTCAAGTCATCGAGTACGGCATGCCAATCTGGGAGAGTTGCGCAAAAGCACATCACCTGAAGCTTCAGCGTGTTTAAAATAAGTCCCTCAGGGTGATCCTAAACACCCCTCCGAGGACAAAAACATCTGAGGTCCGCCGTCTGGCTGAGATAAAAATGCTCGACGATCGTTTTAGTGAGTCTGTATCAATCGGTACAAGGCACGTTGCCTGACATCGGATCATCAGGTCATTCGGAATCTGGTTCCCAACCATAGGATTTTCAAATTGTAGTTGTAGTTGTAGTTGTAGAATTAGGTTATCAAATTTTAACAATCTGAAAATTAATAAAACATAAACACGCCAAACACACTATATACATAAAATACAATCAAAGCTGGAGAGCCCAATGGGCCCAATGTAAAAGTAGTGTATAAGACAAAGAAAATGTTCATAATTTAACCTATGCCAACATTGAATAGCATAACCCAGAACGAAATGCATCATGAAAATTAAAATTAAGCAATATGTGTAAGAGGGGACAGGTTAAAGTAAAATAGTAGTTCAGCGCCAACATTAAACTAGGGCAAATCTACTTTTGAAAACAATGGCGTTCTTAGTTATTTGCTCTTGAACAAAAGGTCACAAATACAAATTAAGCACGTTTTAAGAAAGAGGAGCTTTATCTCTATCCTCTGATATGTTCAATTTGAAAGAATTGTATTCTACGTTCAGCAACACTAACAGATTTTAAGCGGCATTGTATTGCAGACGTCAAATTAACAGCTGCTCTATGAACTTTTTACTCTTGACCAATTTTATTTCTTGGCGATGCTATTTCGACGGATATTTTTAATGGTTTATTGTTAAATGTTCAATGTATTTTGAAAATGGACCCATGCACCGTTCAATTTGAATGCCATGGTGTTTTGAACGCACCCCTTCAAGATTAGAGCGAAGCGACGCTTCACCATGGTGCAAATCATCGAAATCATCACAAAACTACTCGAACGACATGAACATCAGCTCGAATCATTCGAATTTCACTCAATCACTGAGTAACTTTCGCCGAGCGTGACACTAGAGACAGCAGCATCCACGCGTCTCAGCTTTCAGGTGAAGCGATTCGAGTTCGCGCGTCACGACGGCCTGCGTGCGGGTGATCGCTCGTATGCAAGTGTGTGTGTGTGTTTCTCCTACTGCAGCTGGCTGCCAAAACGAGAAGTCTTCGAAAGGTGTGCGCTATTCTGACATTCGCGTCGATGTGTGTTTGGTATTTGCTTGGACATTCATATTTCATTCGGTTGGTCGTCCGTCGCGGTTTCTCATCGTCGTCGTGTAGTGAGAAAAAGGAAAACTTTCGCGTAAATAAATAACTGCGGTTTTCGGAGCGAAAATTGCGTGTTTTTTCGTCGGAAAAGTGCATCCCCCGATCGCCGGACGGTCGGGCGCTATGGAATACGCGTACGGAAGTCTATTCAAGTGCGGGAACCGTACGAAAAAGTGCTTTTCGAAGATTTTTTCCTCCCACAAGGAGCAGCAGTGGAAGAAGCAACGAGGTTGAAGTGAAAGGAACGAGGCGGTGAAGAGAGATTACCGCTGCAGCCGCCACCACCGTTGCCGCGCCTTCCTCGGAGACTACCGTTCATCGACAGTGCGCGAGACGCAGCAGGCTAGTAGTCATCAACCCAACATTACTATTTTTTTTCGGAGGAAGTCTGAGCGAGAAAGCATCAACCTTGGACGGAAGGAAAGTGCGTACGAAAGTGCTGCATTTTCTCTGTTTTTATCGGGTAACAAAATGCACAAAATTCGACAACACTTTGAATGACGGGAAGAAAAGAGATCGAGCGAACGAACAAACGGCTTTGGTCCGTGGATGGTTGAAGAGAAAGAGGCTGAGGCAGATTGAACCCGGCGCGCGGAGTCCCCGCGGAATTAATTTCTCTAAGCGATCCACGGTATTATTACCAATCGGGGGATGGGGTGTCCGTGCAGCCGCCGCCATGAAAACGGCAACTTTTTCCAATTATGCATCGCGCACTGATGATGATGAATGAAAGCTTTTCGTCAAGACGATTGCTTCAGGACTGTGTTTTGAAATTTTGTTAACATTGTTTACAAACAATTTGTAGTTGGCCAGTGCTTGTTCCGATACGAAGCAAGAGTTTGATTCTCGGATTTTACGAGATCGGGTCTGGTGTTGGTCGGTGTGTGCAGTTCAGCGAACGAGGAAGAAAGCAGCCAAGAAAAGGAAGAAACCCACAAGGGGGAATGGTCTTTGACAAAAAGATGGTATTTTTGTTCAGCAGCAGCAGCAGCACAGACAGGCGTCTGTCCGTCATGACGCGTTCGTGTGTGTTGGTGGGGATTTGTTGTTGTAAACATAAATGTGAAACCGCTGCAGCAGCACCATTTTTTTTCGCTTTAAACCAGTTTTGGATTAGAATGAGATAAACCCTTCCGTCCCTGCGGTCCCTGGCCATCGTCTCTGCGCCCATATGGACATCAACATCGGACCGTCATCGTTTCTCATTTTTCATCATGTGTGTGCCATTTAATAATGGACGAAATGGAGCTTTAAATCCGCTGGATGATGGGCGAGTTTTGCCTTAATGGATGTGTGATCCCTTGGGGGAAGAAATGGAAATTCTTTGTTTTGTTTAGCTGGGTGATGTAGATGGGAAAGTTGCCTTGTTTGAGAAGATTGGATGTTGCTTAACTGGATTGATCTTATTTCTTGCCTCCAACCCAGTGTTTTCAATGCACTTCCATAATAATTATTTGGGATAGTTTGATGCTATTACCATGTTTGCATTAGTATGATTGTGTAACAGAGTACTTTACGAAAACGTAGCCACCTCCAGCCTGTTTTGCTATGATTCTAACTGGATTACGATTGAGAAATAATCGTCAAGCCATTAACGATTGCCCTAGGTATGTACTATGGATTCATTTTTTCAAATCTCAGTTTGACTTACGGCAATAATGCGGCCGATATTGTCTATTGAATGTTTAACCTCAGCTTCAGGATAAAAATGATAAGATTTCGATGATTTTAGGAATACCAG
Organism: Aedes japonicus; assembly: GCA_034211315.2. Taxonomy (NCBI): domain Eukaryota; kingdom Metazoa; phylum Arthropoda; class Insecta; order Diptera; family Culicidae; genus Aedes; species Aedes japonicus. The sequence continues at coordinate 11,078 of JASCZW010004832.1, forward strand.
AATGACGAAGTACAAAAAAAAAGCATGGACACAGTAACGAGCGGTGAGGCCATCCGGAAGCTCCAAATGTAAATATTGGATTGTGGATATATGCATTGAGCAAGTTGTTGGTTCGTTTGAATCGTTTGAAATTTTTAAAATCGGAAAGCAAGTTAGGCAGATACAACCTGATAAGGTAACCAATAAGCATTAGCATATGCAGTAAATTAAAAGTTAATCTTAATTTCAGATGCTGCAAGCTTTATATTAGCATTATATCAGCATTTTGAATGCTATCTGTTGTAAAGCTGGATTTCAAATGCTATTTAAATGCTTGTAGCCTGTAGTAAGCATTTCGAATGCAAAATAGCATTACAGAAGCTGCCGAATATTAGGCCAAAAGCGGCATTTATGTTGCATTTAAGGCGTCTAAATTGCTTGATATGCTGCTGTAAAGACGGTTGGGAACTGCTTATTGGTTACCTAGGTGGTACACGCAACTTATTGCATTCGAAATCACATTCGTTTGCAGTGTGTTGCAGCTTTGGAATGACCTCTAAGCTATTATGAAAGCAGCTAGGGAAGTTCATGAAAACATGTTCAGGGAATATCCAAAATCATGGATAAATTCAGAAACACAGCACCAAACGGGTTACTACAAGGGGTCAACACTTTGGAAAATTTGGCCTGATGTTCGGGTGCGAAAATATCGATTTTGGCTCTCTGCCTTGAATTCTTAAAACACAAAGGGTCTACAAAATCATTGCTCTAGCAATGAAAGATTCAATGAGTATGGTAATTCAGGAGGATTGCCATAGGAGTTGAGTTCGAAATAAACCGAACGGCATTTTCTCACGTGCAAACAGCTGCTTTAGCGGCAAAAAGTAGTTTTCATCGTCGTGTTGTAGGTAATTAGAGGTAAAACAGGATGAACTTATGATAATCCGAAGTAAAAATTCAGAGTAGTTGTTTACAAGGCACGAGTGCATGGTTGTCATCGGTTATGTTAGACTGTTTGTAAACATTGTACACTCCATGGTGGGTTCACTAATTATGTCAAGAGGCAAACTGCGATCGGATTTACGAAGGCACTGAGACAAATTTCGAAGCGAAGGCAAGCTCTTCGAGTTGTGTCAAAATAACTCCCTACGATTTGTTTATTTAATCAGCACCAACAGCTCCAATAGTGGTATTAAAAATATGACGCGTACAATAAACTTAAACTTAAATATCAAACCACAACACACTTGTTCATATTGGTCTACATCCCAGAAAAATAGGACGTGAAGCGTCTGGGCAGAGTTTGCCGTGGCACATGGTAGTCGAACATTGTCGAAGCTCTATTAAAAACCCGCCGCTGTCCTTCGATCTGCTATTGGCTATTGCGCAATGTCCTTGGTTGAACGTTTATATTAATCTTCTCCAGGATGGCGCTGTAATGGATTCGGCCTTGTAAAATTCTTGCAATAAAAATACCCCTGGATATGTCACGTCGAAACCAAAGCTGTGCAAGATCGATCAATCGACAACGATTCTTGTAACTCGGCTTACGAAACGGGTCTCTCCAAGGCAACCTTCTCAAAGCGAAATGTAAAAACCTGCGTTGAACAGATTCGACTCTATTCGTGCCATTATTATAGCTCGGATTCCAGACCTCAGAGCAATACTCCAGAATCGATCGCACCAAGAAGCAATTCTCCCATACGCGGGGTAACGATCTGTGATGATGTTGTTTTTGAGGAAAGAACAATATCAAGTGTAGAAAGACTGTAATGGGGTGTACCATTAACCGTACTGGTGGGGACCAGTACATACAACGCTTTCCGCCTTTCCCCTCCGAGGTCTATAAGTCATAGACGACGAGTGGATGTATGGTAAAGCAGAAGTCGTATGCCAAAAATAAACCCAAAAGGAGCGGGAATAGTTTCTCCAGTCGAGTTATTAGTACGAGACACTGAAGAAATCTGCACATTGTAGACGAAATACGCGTATCTGTCGAAGATAAGCAAAGGTAGTTGGAATTAAATGGAGATTACTAATTTTTCTTCTAATTTATAGTTACAAGTATTCCACTAAACAGCTCAAACCCTCTAGGATTCAACTCCTAGATGTTTTACGTACATAAGTCGCACTTTTGATTACCGTGCCTTGAAGTCTGTAGTCGAAAGTGATCGCCAAACACTTCTCCGGATTAACCACCATACGGTTGAGGCTGCACCAGTGAGCAAATATTAGGAGGTGACAATCGTTGATAGACTGGATTCGTAAAAAAGATCTTCAGGTCATCGGTATACGCAAGACGGGGGCCTACGAGAACTAGGTTCACATTATTGAAGAACAGCAAGAAGATCAGCGGTCCTAAGTGGCTCCCTTGAGGTATTCCTGAAGTGGCTGAAATAACGTCGAACATGCAAAAATGCATGTAGTTTTCCGATAGCGATGTCGTGGTTGAGCTTGTCAAAAGCTGCTGAAAGGTCTGTATAGACGACGATCGTATGCGCCCTTTCAGCCATCTTTTCCGTAATAAACGAAGTAAGACACATGAGATTAGAGTTAGTGGAACGTCCGACCATGAACCCGTGTTGATCTTCACTTAAGTATTGCTTGCAGTGGAAGAGTAGAGGGTCCATCATAACGAGCTCAATTCTTGTGAACTGGAATCAAGTTAGCAACCTTCCAACAGAGGGAAATATGCCACTTGATGTGGAAATCCGGAACAGTGTTTTTTTGGAAATACTGACGGAACTCCATCTGGGCCAGGATTTAAGGATGACTTGAGCTGCTATGCGGCGGTGGAGATCTTCTCAATACTGATATCGATTGCGCCAAATGATCGTCAGTAACATTTTCGTCAGTGAATATGCTGGCAAACTCGATCGAAAACAAGCGGCAAATATCCTGAGGAATGGAACCTGTTTCACCGTTCAAGACCATGGCCAACGATAGTCCAGACTCCCTGTACTGCTGATTATCATATCTCCAAAAATATATCGGACATGATTTCAGCTTGCTTTAGACATTTTGATGGTATCGAGAGTAGCATAGACGACTAACCCGCTTGAACTCGTAATTAAGCCTGTTTCAAGGGAAGCGTGCGATATTCAGTGTATCTTCTTAGTACTGCTCTTTTGGTCGATTTTAGCTTTTTTAGTTCCTCCGTCTGCCATGGATGAAGAGAATCTTTCTGGCAAATAGTTTTCGGCACATGCCAGCCATTGACGTATGCCAAGACATGAGAAACCGTGAGTGTGGCTTTGTTTTCGTCGTCAGAGTCCAGAACCTCGGTTATGCTACGATGGTCGGCATTCCGGAAATCATACGACTCAGGCGCTGGAAAGTCAGCATAGTCGTTTTGCAGACTTTCAGGAATGAAAACGACTAGAGGTGAGTGATGTGGGACATGCTTAACCAAAGGGGCGGGGCCGTAGAGATGAACGGAGCGGTGTCTAGAGCACTTACAAAACAGAGCGCCAAGCTGCAGTGATTTTCGTTTACTACGTGGTTAATTTGGGAGAGTGTTCCGCAGTCAGGATGGCGAAAGCCACGGTGAGACGATTTCCACGAAATACCGACCAAATGTGTGTCACCGAGCACCATAAACTCTTCCGTTTTTCATCAGAGTTTTCAACTATGGAGAAAACGAAGCGACAATGCGCCTCGTTGAATTCGGAATCACGTGTCCAATCGGGAGGAATATACACAGCACACAGAAACAGTGTTCTATCCATTAGTCTAACAGCGAGCCAGATCTGCTCCAAACACTACCATTTGATAGGTTTCGCCTTCAATCCGTAACGAATCGCTATTAGAACACCATCTCCAGTAGATTTCCTGCTGTTGTTGGGATTTCTATCGCATCGGAAAACGTCATAATCGGGTCCAAATATTTGGTTGGAAAGTGTGCGACCATCGAGCCAAGTCGCGATCAGGACGATAACATCATAGCAGAGAGCAGCGGTAGCAAACGGTAGTCAAGGACATTAGAATCAATTCTACCTACGTTCTGGTAGAAAATCATAAGGTCCTGTGTACGGCAGATGAACGAATTGGGTTGAACGAGTTTTCTCTTTCCTAACTTCTGGAGCGCGGCAGCTTCAACACAATCGGTGGCAGGTTCGGAACCATCAGGAATGGCAGACGGCGGAACTATAGTTGCGTACGAGGTAAAGGAGGCGATTCCGACATGCCAACTTGCAGGTTAGGACGAGGAATTGGTGGTACTGGAATTGGGAACAGCATCGGGGTACGAAAATTCAAGTTTATGTTTGCAATTGCCTGGCGTGTCAAGTTGGGAGACAACCAGTCCATATCTAAGCTCAGGGCTAGGACGACTAAGAAGAGCGGTGGCTGCAACAGGCTCGACTGAGTAAGAGGAACTGGGGACTCCCATATTGCCTTCTACGGTGCGTCCTGGGTGTCCATAAGAAGATTCGTTCGATCTAGGAACGGTGATTGGATGTCACTCGAGATAGAAGGTGGATTGGTTTGTGACGCTGGAGTCACGAAAGGGACTGGTGTGCGGTTAGGTGCTGGTTTTCCAAAGGGGATACCTACTGGAGTGCCACCATGTGTTTAAGCAAAGGTAATCGACACAGTAAGAGGAAGCCAAACCTCGTTTTTTGACTGACCTTAATATTCTCCAAACACAATTCCTTCTGGTTCACGGGTTTGTAGGTCATCACTAGCAAGTTTTCCTACTACATCTTCTCCCACACTAGGGAGGAACCAGGATAGATATACCCAGAATAAATTCGGAGCAGGCTTGACAGCTAGCATACTGCTGTTCTCGATATTCCTAGTTCCGGTGGTAACCAGATTAGGGACCGCAGAATCTTCCCGAAGACGTTTGAAACGACGATCTTTATTTGGTGCATGTCCAGGAGTGGAAGCGTTTCCAATATTGGCGAGTTGAGCGACTTCATCAATTTGGTGCAACTCGTCACCTAGACTTCAGGATATCGCATTTCATATAGACAACATTATTGCAGAAGCCCATACACTCGATGCAATCTCGATCAATCACTGTTTTTCTTCAAAGTTTTAGCACAGCGATCACAAGCACTAGAAGTAGCCTCCATATTGTCGAATTCAGCTTTTAATACTCCATACGATTGAAAGCGCCAAGAAGTGGGTTCACTATCTCAGATACAGATGGCGCTCCAGACGGATGGATTCTGCAGCTCCAATCATACTTTGTTTAGTATTTTCTTTCTTCTCTGTTTACACGAACAGAGACGGACAAATCGATGGAAAAGAAAACGCCACAAGACACGACTCAAAAGATCAGTTTTAACACTATTGAAACGGCGATCCTGTGATGGTTTGTAAAGTAAACAAACACTCAAGTCGCCTGATGAAACACTAAGCCGATATGACACTTGGACCTTCTTTAGAAGATGGTTGAAAACGTCCCTTTCGTTGCAAGAAAGCTCAATAATGGTTAGATTAGATTAGATATCTTTATTATTGAGCTTTTCAGCCTCTGCTGGTTCAGCTCATGAAGCTCAATAATGGTACCAGCAACAATCAATATGCAACTAGCGATTTGAAATTGGTTCACTGTTGTAGAACCCCTTGGTCGGAAAAATACCTTAAAGTCCGCACCTTGCTATACATATTTGCGCCTTTGTTTTGATTTGCTGTGTTATTTTGACAGAATATTTGAGAGTGTGTTCGTGTGAGTTCGTTATTAGGGCGAAGAAAAAAAATCGGTTTTGTATGGGACCTACTGGTCTTAGAGTTAGTCTATGGTACCAGGTTAATCCTCTAAAACAGGAAAACATACCACACACGCATCCCTAATGGTTGGGAAGGAACAAAAGTTACGTCAAACGTTGATTAGGAGAAATTATGGCAAATTTCAAAGTCGAAAACAATCAATCCCCAACAGTGTTGTATTTATATAATTACCTTGAAACATAACACAGCTTTGTATACATTACCTTGATCCACAATCCACAGTCCGTTTATGGACCAGTTCGCCTTTTAAGCGACGCACCGCGAAGAGATGCTACCTTATCTGTTCGAGAGAAAACGACCGAGGAAGTTACATGTTGGGATTCTTCGATCCACTCGGACTACTATCGCCGTTCACCATCTACGCCAAAATCAAGTTGCGAATGGGACGAGGAAATCAACCTCAACTCCTGGGTGTTGTGGAAGCGTTTGACAAGTCTGGTGACGTAAGTCAAAGCTGTACAAATTGCTTGGGGTTATCGCGATACTGCCAAGGCAGCTGACGTCGATTCACCGCGATGCCAGCTGACTTGGATATGTGTAGTCTTTTTCGCAGTCGTGAAAGAAGAAGTACATTGCAATCTGATGATGTCTCGGGCGATGGTAAGAACAGGAAGTCCTGGAGACGAGGCATTATTACGGCGGTGATGAAGTAGTCGGATGAACGCATCCGGCAGGCGGACGTGAGGACCGCTGATGTTAAACTGCGGAGACGAGGTGTGAACTTAGCGGCGTTAGAAATTAATGCCCGAGGTTACGGACTGGAGGATTGCACCGGTGGTTAGACACTCCTAGTTTTGCAGCATAAGCCAGCATGACAGATCGTGTGCTGGTGTTAGTAGAGAGTGATAAAATGATAAGTAGAGTAGAAAACCAAAACTTTTAGCATACGCTAGAGCAACTACGAAATTATTAAGAAAAAAACTCATGCGTAGAATCATCAAAGAGTGAAACGTCACTTGATTGCGGAGCGGGTAAAGGAACTACCAGTAATTCGTTCGAAGAGATTGTTTTTTTTTTTTGTTAAAGCAGGAAGATAAGGTAATCCTGTTTTCCGACGAAAATCTGTTCAACAGCCGCACAGACCGGTTCATTGATTCGAAGAAACTTGCGGAAGTTACGGAGAAAGTGTAAACTTCAATGCAGTCCAACGTCTCTGAGCTTCAATACGTTGTCCAACAATAGGATCGGATCCAACGATGGCTGATGAAATACATGAAGTTTTGGTAAAAAGATGCATGGCCCCTAGCAGTCCGGACCTGAAGCTGAGCTGAGCTGAGCTAGACTTTTATCGCCAACAACGATGATATGATAGTGTCGAAATAAGAAATCCGTTCGCGAAGATGCTAAATTGCCATGGAGTGAAAGGAGTACAATGTAGATTGCGAGATGGCTCGAAGATAAATTTCACTAACATAGATCGTTGTCTTCTGTAGTTTAACACGTACCACCGCTTGCTCGAGATTGTCACAGTTTTCTTGTGCCACTGACCTGCATTCGAAAGTTCATTTAACTGCAGTGCAGGCCGAGCATCAATCGCATCGAAATATGCAGTAATTTAAAGCAAGTTCCGAGTTGTCTGATCGTAGCCATGTATCCGTAACTACAACAATGTCATAGTCACAGGATAGCTTGAAAAACCGATCGCGCGTTTTAGTACGGGTCCTCTAACAATACCGAAGGTTTTGTGATGTAGAGTTGGGCGTCTATGGCCAAGTTTCAGCATCCATCGCCTTCTCCGTCCTGTGTAAGCTTAGGAGTCGTGAGAGTCCTGAATTGGAAATGGCGAGGAATCAGAGAGCACAGCAGGAGACAGTTTGTTTAAGCCGCCTTAGATTTCTCGCGCCAGTTCTGCAATAAAATTGTCTTTGATCTCCACTTTCAGCTCCACATTCTGATACGCATCCTTGAGTTCCAGTATAGCAGCGTTTGTTGACCTCATGGCACTTTTGAAACGAGCACTCATCATAATGTCGCAATATCCCTTGCATAGCCGGAGTCAAGGTTAGCTTTTTTCTACAAACGCTCCGGACAGAAGCGTTTGGTTTGCGCCTCAAAGCTTCAACTACCCTTCTGTCGTTGAAAGCGCTCATGTGAGGATGTTTGTGTATACTTCTTTATTTCCGATCGGTGGTCAGACGTTCTTTGTGACGCTTGATGGCATGGAAAACGGTAGAAATCACGTTTCCCAACTGTTTTGCTATGGCACCGGATGAAAACGCTTGGATTTTCGAAATGCATGTGCAAAATTTCGTCGCGAATCAAAACTTTTCCGCATTTTTCAATGAAACTTACTAGATGTAAACAATACATACAGAACTAAAAATCCCCAAACATTTTACTCTAAACCTTTAGTGTTAAAACTTTGAAACTGCCCGTTAGTGTATGTACTGTATAGATCATTACACGATGGCGTTATCAATGCAGTTTTAACAGTTCAGGGAGCTTGTTTACATGGACTTAGAATATTTTCAGCGAGATCGGTTTGAGATTTTGTGCTCTAAATTTATTGCGATTGAAGTAAAATTGCGGGAAAACAAATCTGCTTATTTCTACATTATTTCCTGAATCTAATCTAACAGAATCCGGAGAAAACCAATGAAAACTTTCGGTTGAGCGGCTCAAATTCTAACACCTTGTAAACAAGCTCCCTGAACTGTCAAAGAGTGAGGTTAATACATTCGGTGCAAAGATCTATATCTCGTCAAGATTGTTTACTTCTTATCAGCTATAGAATCCTGGTCTAGAGTGTGTGACGTTTCTTTTAGTAAACCTCACAACTCTTCCTCAGCGCAACCCTCTTCAACGGTAGTTTTTCCTCATCTCGTCGAAAACGAGAAATTTAGGTTACGAATATACTCTAAAAATGAGTTATAAGGCCTGTACTCGAAAAAAAATGTATGTGGGTAAAAATTGATGAAAATCTGGGTATAACTAATTTAGAGTAAATTGTTTACATGTGCAAAATTAAATCATAACAATCGGTTCAGTGGTTATAGAGATGACATCGAAACAAGAAGAAAATCGCCGGAGAATTTTGCGCGCCGTCATGGAAAATGCGACTGCGACCATGAGATGCATCGGAAGAGAACTGGGAATCACCCATACAACTGTCTCGGGTGGTAAAATCGTTTAAGGAGTCCCAGACGACCGAGCGGCGGGCGGGTGGAAGATTTTGGGCCATAATTCGACAATCGTCCAAGGTTTTTAAGCACGAGCTGGAGTTGAAGAAAGAATGGATGAAAGGGACCAAAAAGGTCGGCTTCACCATTGCACAAAATGTAATGAAGGGTCTTAAGGAAACGGTGCGGGCTTTCAGCGATGGAAAGGAAATTGAATAAATTAATTATGCTGAAACATAACCCATATGTATTAGTTCATTCCCTGAAAGTTTCAAGAAAATCTGACTTAAAATAAATGTTTGGCGAACACTTTTGGCTGGTTCATTTTTTTCGAGCACAGGCCTTGATCACAGATGAAAGCAAGTTCCACAAAGCACTGCACATCTATGATTTTGTATTGCATAAAACTCGATTTACAGCGGATAAATCAACAATTAGTATTGACATCAAACCAGTTCGTTCGTTCATAGGTTCTTTCCTACTAAAATTCCACAAAACTCGCCTTTGTTAACTAAATTTTGTTTCTATCCATTACAGGAGTTCAGCTAAGGCAACAAATTTAGATTTTAAGCGATAAATCCAATCGTTCAGAAACCACTACATCAACCGTTAACAATCATCACCGCAATCCACCATGTCCAAGTGGGGAAAAGGTCACGGATTAATCGTCCCTATCGATTCCCTTCTCAAAGAAAAGGAAAACACCAACCGGCCGACTCCGTTGCGTTCGGCCGGCTTGGTCGGCCGCTGGGGAATCACCAGCTTCACCTCGATTCGCAATACTAGCTACGGTAAGTCCAATCCTACGTTCCGCAATTCGGTGATAATCCATTTCATTCTACCCGTCCCCCCCCCCCCTCAGAATTCGAAAGCACCAGCCCGAAGGAATCGGACGACTTGAACTGTTCCACGAATGTGGCCAGTCTCTCCACGCAGGTTCCCAATCCGGTCAAGCCGAAGAAATTCTTCAAAAGTCGCAACACAGCTCCACCGGTGTCGATTGGAGCTACTCCTGATTCGCACCGGCACTCGGATGCCTCCAGCTATGGAAGTCCACAGCAGAAGCCCATCCTGCACTACCAGGCGGCACAGCTACATGCCCGAATCGCGCATGATGCCGGAGGAAGCCCACCATACTCTCCGGTTGGATACTATCAGCCCCTTCCCGGAGCAATTGCGACCGAAGCGAAAGCCTCGAACAAAAAGAAAATCAAAAAGAAAAAGCAGAAGCAGGCCGATACCTCAGCGGCAGCAGTTCCTGTTGCTTTAGACGAACAACAGCCGCCAGGCTCAGAAGAGGAATCCGCCTCCAACAAAAAAGATAAACCGGAAAAGAAGGATAAAAAACAGAAGAAAACCAAGAAGGAAGTGGAACTGCCACCGGAGTTGCCCAAACGGAACTCTTCCCGTATCAGAAATAAAGTGGTTAACTATAACGAAGACGATGACAGTTTTGACATGGTTCCCTACCGTGATGAAGTGTCCCGAACACCGCCTGTTTCTAAGTTAGCGCTGGAACCGGTTGGTGTGCCGCCAGCGCCACCGGAACCGGCGGAAGAAGGTGACGAACATGATGGAGAAGAAGAGGAAGTTGAAGAACAAGAAGAAGAAGTGGAAAAAGTATCGGAAGAGCCGATGCCGAGTGAAAGTGTTGTTAAAGTTCCAACAGCAGTGCCGGTGCCGTTGTCAGTGCCAGCGGGAATGGCCAGCCCAACCAAATCTGGCAGCGGTAGTGGCACAGAAGAGCGTGTTAGAACGAGGGAGCACAAGGAAGTAAAAATGACGATTCCAATGCCGCTGTCTTCGCCGTCAGTGACGGAGCATCCACCGATTGTGCTGCGGATATCGAAGGTAAGAGTTTAGGGGATTGTAGTTAATGTTGATTGTGGCTTTTTAGGGGAGTGTGACTGCCATGAGGCACGGATCATCAATATATTAGAAAACCCATTGTCAAATATGACGTGCCTGGTTTGACTGTAGTAATCATCGTCGTCAAGAAATCATTCTGTAGTTCAAGTTGGACGGACATCTATCGCCGCATGAAAGTCCCTGAATATCTATACAGGATCTGAAGGAGCTATTTAAAGAATCGTGTGCTGGTCTTCAAGATAGATACAGCAGTAGATTAGCATTCCGGCAGTAGTTTTACAAGGCTTAATCCTTGATCCAAGGCTTTAGAACGGAATGTACAACGGTGAGCTGACACTGAAATTGTCGAAAGGTGTTGAGATTGTGGCTTTGTTGCTCTTCATAATCCTCAACAGGCTGTCAAAGTTTCTCGGAGAGTACATGTGGCCAGTCAACGGCGGATGCCATCCTGCCTGTCACAAAGAGGTACAACCGAGATAGCACTCCACCGTTGACGTGAGAAACGCGATCAATAACGCCAGCCAACACACAAGCAGGCCAGAAATGTACCCAAATCATCTCACGAGTTTCGCAATGTTCTATCCTGGGTCCGGTGCTTTGGAACATAATGTATAACGAAGATTAAGTGGGGTACTGGGTAGTGGGGGTAACTGCACTATCACCTCTATGCGGTTTCTGGGGTACTTGGGGTCATGATCGACGACAAGCTGTCCTTTATCAGTCACGTTAATTACGCCTGTGAGAAGGCCTCCATGGCTATATCGGCATTATCCCGGATGACGTCGAATAGCTCGGCGGTGCAAGGGAGCAAGCAGAAGCTCCTAGATAGTGTATGGCGGTGTGGCGTAGGCCACCGGTTTAAGTACTAAGAGCTACCTAGATAAGCTGAATGCTACGCGTAGGTGAATGTGTCCATTGGCATCATCATAAAAGAGGACGTAGATGAACTTCGTAGACGGACTTTGATCAACGTGGTACAAGAGGCATACAAAAGACCACAACAGGTACGACTATGGTCAAGTGGCAACGCGAATACAGTAACTCCACAGATGTTCGGTGGACCAATCGACTAATTTCGGAGCAATCCAGACTCCAGCGATTTCCATCTGGCCCAGGTCCTGTCAGGCCATGGTGGCATTAGACAGTACCTGCGGAAGTACGGGTATGCCGAGTTGTCAACGTGTCCGTGGTGCGCGGGCGCAGAGGAATCCCCAGAACATGTGTTCTTCGCATGTCCTCGCTTCAACGGCGCGAGAAAAGGCAGATGGTTGGGATTCATCCCCGGATAATCTTGTCCAGAGGATGCTCCAATACCGGAACATCTGGAACGTCGTAAGTCGTAAGCGGCCTCCCAGATTGTCCAGGAGCTCCAAAACAGATGGCGCATCGACAAGAGGCAGGTCAAAAGGAATTAGCTTGCTGCTTAAGTCAAAGGTAGTTAGACACAGCGGGTACTCCATGCACAATAGCCCCTCCCCGAAGTAATACCGAAAGGTGGTCCCGGAGTGGCTCTCACCGCGGTCTCTGAGTGGCTATCGTGAATGTGGTGGGCTGCAATAATAGGGTTTTCCGTTTGGCGTTTGTAAGTTTGCAAGCCAACTGGTCTGATCCGGAATTCTTTTTTAAATGGACTCGCCCTCAAGAGAGTCTCAACCGGGCAAAATAACATTGGGCGTGTGGTCTCCCCTGTGGAGTGGGGCTTAAGCCACACATTTTCGAGACGGATCGTCCGGGTTGGCTACAAATTGGCAAAACACGCATAAACACACGGTGGCGTTGATATGGTTCCGAGAGTTCCGAGAACCAAATAAACTGCTCGGGACAGGAAAGATGAAAGTTGGATTGCCGGTTTGCTGGCGGAAAGCCGTCCCTCGAGTTACCAAGCAAATAGAGAAATGTTTCAAGTGCATTTGTTTCAAACATCAGGCCAGGAACTGAAAGGGCCATTATAGATCAAATCTTTGCAAGAAATGCGGTGAGGAAGCTACCGAGGTGCATGCTCTGCAAAGAGGAGTACGGAAAGAACCACGTGACGGCGTGGTAAAACAACGGAATGCCAGCAGTAATGGCGATCACCCAAATAAACCTCAATCATTGCGACGTTGCACAGCAACTGTTGTGGCAGTCGACATCGAAAACAGAGTACGACATTGCTATCATTGTAGAGCCCTACAGAGCTCCTCATGATAACTTTAGCTTGGTGTCGAATGGATCAGATATTGCTGCAATATATATTCAGCACGCATTAAGGTTATTGCAAAAATCAACGGAATCGTCAAAATGGAGAATGAAGCAGTTCCACGAGATGCTTGATGGGCTTATTTACCGTATCTGACCGAACAAAGACGTATGATCATCGGAGGATCATACACTTTTCACAGAAACAGTCGTGAGTCCATTATCGAGCGAGTGGAAATGGAAGACGAAAGTTCGATAAAGACCTATTCGTTGAGGCACTCCCAGCAATCCACAGCAATCCTCGAATACGGACGAGTTGACAGCAATGTTCATGACTACATGTGACACAACCATGCCAAGGAAGTTGGAGTCAAGTAACAAACGGCAATGCACACAGCAACCTTCGTGTTAGTTTTAGTGTGGTTATCCGAGCGAGCAGGACTGCATTAAAACACTGTGATGCCGATGCCAATCCCTGGGACTACGCTTACCGGGCAGTCATGGGGAAGATCAAAGGTCCAACGACGCCACCTAATAAATGCTCAATCAAGCTGAGGATCATCGTAGACGGGCTTTTCTCGAAACAAGATCCAAGGAGGCAACCCGAAGATATGCAAGTCATCAACGAAAAACTCGTTGCCATGGCGAGAGGATTGAAGTCGGACAAAGTTCCGGGTCCGGATGAAATCCCCAAGGTGGGTCTGAAAACTGTGTTACAACCATCTTCTGACATGTTTAGGAGCGTGACAGACAGGTGGATGATCCAAAAACGATTGTTCTACCGAAGTCAGGAAAGCCGCCGTGGGACCCAGCATGTGCTTGTTGGATACACTCGGTAAGCTTTTGGAAAAAGTCATCCTCAACAGGTTGACGACGGAGTAAACATGGGTTGTCGTCGAACCAGTTCGAGTTTCGGAATGGAAAATCAACGGTGGATACAATTCGGAATGTTGTCGAGAGTACGAAGAAGGCGCCCAAACATAGGCGAAGAGGAAATCGTGATCAGGATAGACGTCAAGAGTGCCTTCAATAGTGCCAGTTGGGAAGCTATCGCCAAAGCGCTGCACAGAATGAGACTTACTGATAACCTACGCAGGATTCTATGGAGCTTCTTTCAGAACCAGGTTCAAGTTTATAATTCAGAAATGCGGCAAAGGTTGTTTAGGATCACGGCCGAAGTTTCACAAGGTTCCATCCAGACCCGACGCTGTACAACGACGAGTTGTACAACGGTGTATTGACGCTGCAGCTGCCGATTGGATCAGCGGCATTGCTGACGACGTCGTTCTGACAGTTTCAGGTGAGACGCTGGAAGAGGTAGAAATGAAAGCGACCGAAACAATCTACACGATTGAAGATTGGATGCATGCGACAACGCTGCAGATAGACCAGCACAAAACGGGTGGCGCAGTTGGCTAAAATCACCGTTGCAGGACATGCCATAGACTCGAAGCGCGTGCTGAAGCACTTGGAAGTGATGACCGACAACCGGAGGAGTTTCAACAGCCACGTCAGTTATGCTTGTGAAAAGGTGGCGAAAGGTGTCAACACGGTAGCTAGAATCATTCCGAATAACAGTGGACCAAGCAACAACAAGAGGCGTCGTTAAGCTAGTGTTTCTTTCCTTGTGTATTAAGGTGGCTTTCAGCCCCAGAAAAATCTTACCGACCTCGACTTGGGTTGAACTCAGATCTACTTGTGGTTTGGAGGGTGTATCGTCTCATAACACCACCTACAGGACCATCTCGTCGGAAGCAGTAGTCCTTATCGCCGAAATGATCCCTCCTGGCGGAGAACATTGTGTGCTACAAATGGAAGAAAATCAAAAAAGTTCGGAATGTGGCAGTAGAAGTGAAACACGTCGGAGAAAGGCAGAACGGCATATGGCAAGTTTAACCTTCACATGACGCAGCTTCTGTAAGGTCACACGGTGTACCCTCTCTGTTCAGAATGCACAGACGTTGAAGAAAGTCCACTGGCCGGGAACCTTCCGTCGGGGTTTGCTTGAACCGTTTGCAGCGTAGATAGGAGATGAATGGCTCGGAAGAATTTCCACTGTTGGGGAACTCTTATTCGGGGTGCTGTAGATTCGCCTTCGAGGACTCCTGCTGGTCACTATTTGGTTACTTTGTTTCTTCAATACAGTCACTGTTTGAAACTTATTCCTACGTTGTGTTTTTAGTCCAAAATTTTTGCCAGGCAGCAACCCCAGTATGCACCGCAAGAAATCGAGAGAAATGTTTCCAGGACAGCCGTACTTCAGGCGCGGGTTGTACACTCGACAAAGGCACACGCGAACAAAGATCTCTATAACATGAGTATTTTACGGTACGACCGATTGAAATACTGTCACTGTTAAGCACTTTATTTAAAACAGTAAGGACACTTGCTTTATTTCTAATTGGTTGATGTATAAACTTCGAGCTACTAAAGCATACTGACGATAATTTAACGATAATGATCTAAGCTAAGCTGATGGGTGGTGATGACGAGACGAAGATGAAAAAACGGAAATCAACTGTAAGGATGCCATTGGGGCCACACACAAAATGTGATAGTGGTTTCTCATTGGGAAAACAAGTCAATTCATATCAACGCCTGAGAGCCAATGGACCGATCTCCACCAACAGTACGGATGCCGCAGGAGTCACTTACAAAATGGGACTGTGGTTTATTTGTTCCAAGATAGGGTGGCCCGACGAGCATGACGAACGAATAATTTGGATCACAGTTAATTATGTACCTCTCCACTGACCCATCTTACCCGGCGAAGCACGACTTCTCACTCGATCACTCACGCAACGAACAATAGGCAACCGAAACAATAGACAAAACGCTACGCCCGATAACAAAATATTACGGAACGACGTATCAACACAACCGGTTCAACCGATTCAACTGATGGTTGCTGCAAACCTATTAAAAAAGGACATAGATACAATGGGTAACAATTACCTGTCTTGCTCTACGTCCTTCCTGATCATTCATAAGCGGCTACGAGAGTTGCGTAGTTTTGGCGTCCACCAAGGTTGACTAAGCGGTTTAGAAGCCCTACGAGGTTTTTCAGGAACAGTATCCCGGATAATTCGAACTGATAATCCTATAGAAAGTGGCGACGGAGGCATCGATAGAAGCGTTGTTCAATTGCTGGTTCCAAATCTGTAAGGCAATCATTGCGTTTATGGCATGGTAATCCCAGCGACGGAAGTCCAGGTCATTACGCGGCGTGATTCCTGATAGAGATTCATCCTGGCGAGAACGGACGTCTACAGTTAAAACGAATGGCTTACGATGAGTATCAATTTATAGAAGAGCAGACCGAGCCTCGAAGAGATCTACGATACATGGATCAATTGCGAATGCCAAGTCAAGAAGCTTAACGTCAGAAGATCATGATGACCTGATAGAGACCCGCTGACGGCAAGGACTCAACTAGGGCAAGCTACTGTTCCGTTGACATATTAGTTGGCAAGTATCCCAAAATCTCTTCATCAAATCGCCAGATTAAATTCGGTAGATTGTGGTCTCCAAAGCATGCGATCACATCACGTGGGTCAGCTTGACTTTGAATCTGGGCGGCTGTTTGGTCGAAGAGAAATGCAGCAAACGAATAAGGATAATTGCGGAAGAAAAATCCAAACTGCCGTTTGTTCCAGACTATCACAATCCGCTAGTTGTACAGCCTTGCAGTTCAGCTCCAATTTGACAGTAATTAGCAGTTCGTAGATTGCTGGTAGAAGCATTGCGGTCGCATTGACAAATAACGTAGCTACACGCTAATTCTGCGAAGGTGATTTCTGGTAGCACACCGAAATCACTTCCGCAGAATTAGCGTGTAGCTACGTTATTTGTCAATGCGATCGCAATGCTTCTACCAGCAATCTGCGAACTGGTAATTCCGTAAGAACAACAATATCAAAGTCGCTGGCCAGCAGAGAGAGGAGCAGTGTGTTCGTTTTGGTTCTCAGCCCACGGACGTTCTGGTAGTATGCGGTGAGTGGTGTAGAGGTGAAAGGACGAATGGGAGAAGGTTCTGAAGTTAACACGGCTAGCTCGATGTGATGACCGTCAATAATTCATCGATCTCGTATTATCCTCGATGCACTCCCAAAACTCGATCCCTTGCGGCCAGTACAAAGGATCCATAGCTCTCGACTTCATTTTGACACTGACTCCTACGTTTAAACGAGATGAATGTCAAGATGACAGTGGCTGACCTCTCGGTATATTTTTAAATCATTAGCAGGCTTTTTCGAGAATGAGCATTATTGACTCTAAGATTGCTACTCTGTTAATGCTAGATCAGCTGTTATTATACAGAGAACCAACAGATGTTGCTTGGAACTACCAAACATCCTCAAAGTTCTAAAAACTGGATATCCCAAACTAAGGCAATACCGGTGCCGCCCGAATACAGGTCAAATGAGGAAAAGGGAGGAATGTGATTACGTGAAACTCGTTGTATTGGTAGCCGACGAATCCCTTACACTTGAACGAGGCATCCCTCGAATGCTGGATAAAATGGCAAAAGATAATCTGAATAATTATTGTTGTTTATCTCTGTTTTCAGTTTATTACCCTTCTTACATCAATAGAAGGGTATTAAGATCGCTTGAAAACTCGACTTTTATCCGAGGACCCACAGGGCCGAGTGTCATATACCATTCTGACTCAGCTCGACGAACTGAGCACATGTCTGTGTTTATGTATGTGTGTGTGTGCGTTACAAATAATGTCACATCGGTTTCTCAGCCATTTGTGAACCGATTTCAAATCTATTGACGGCAAATGAAAGCTACAACATTCCCATAGAACGCTATTGTTTTTTTTTCCTTCGGACATTTCGTTACGAAGATATGAACGACTTGACTGCCTATTATAATAGTAATCAAACAGTTTTGTCTCCGATTACATACTGAGCTATTTGTGTACCGATTTTAGTTTTGTTGGTGCCAAATCAAAGCTATGAAATCTCCAAATAACTGGTCAAAGTTTCATTATGATTGGATAATCCTTCATGGAGATATGACCAAAACAATACCTGAGAGCACATAATTGTGAGATGACAATATACTCGTTGCAGTGCAAAACCGAACAAGACCAATCACACCAATCGATGCCGCTTGCATTCTATTGTGTCGCATCTGTTGCGTTGTATAGCACATACAGCGGACTAGCCACACTATGCAACTCTATAGAATTAGAGCAGGATCGATTGGCTCGAGTGGTCTGGTTTTGAACTACAACGAGTATATTCGAAAATTACACAAAGTCTCCATTTAATATAACCAATTTTCAACGAACCTGTACTTATTAAGCATATTGAATCCATATCGATAATCAAAATTGACGGTTAGGATTGACTAATAATTAATTTTATGGACTGATTGTATGAAATTGCTAATATTTATGTAATTTCACCTTTTATATAACTAACAGAAACAGGTCATTAATATTTTAATCACATCGATGAACAGTACGTTAAGGATTGTCAAACAGTACAATTTTTAAACACAAAATATGACATATCGAATATTCCTGGACCTTCCTGGAATTTCTGATGAAAAAATGTATCTAGTACCATATTGGCCACATTTGAGTTCGTAATTCTGATAAAGTGTAAGAAGGGTTCAGTCTCACCATCGGTGGCTTAATTCAGGTTTTTTATTTTATTTCGAATGCTTAGCTACGTCTATTTGATAAACTACACTCAAAAAAATCGTCACGTTATTTCCACGTGAAATTTCACGTAACTTTCTACGTGTTCAGGTGACCAAATCTTTTTCAGTAAAATCAGGTGAAAATTACGTGCCAGTGAATTGTACGTGAAAAATCACGTAACAATAACATGATTTTCTCGTAGAATGTGGATTTACGTGGAAATCACGTAGCTCTTACGTAGCTCTTACGTGAATTCCACGTGTTTATTACTGGTTTTGGCAGTGGACGAAAATTACGTGCGTTTCACGTGGATGTGACGTGTCGATTTTTTTGAGTGTATGCTTGACATATCCGGAGCAATTTGCGTTTAGGGCGTACATGCAAAATATAAACAAAATGTTTTTTCAATGCAATGCATAATTATTACATCTAAATCAAGCAAAATTTTTCAAATCGACGTATCTAACATTTCATAGAAACTGACAAAAATGAGGTAGAAGTTCGAGATGCTTTCATTAAATTCTATTTAACTGCATTGTAAGTTTTATTCGATCTGTTGCTTCTATTAAGGTTAAATTATATTATAAGTAGTAGAAATCCTGGTTTTCATTCACTTTCGCTCTATTTTTGATAAAAGTAACACATACACCGGTTTGCCTCCATACCATACACATACACCATGTTAGATACGTCGGTGTGACATTTTGATTTGTAACATACACCGGTTGGATACGTCGGTATTTCAGAACGGTTAGCAACACATACACCGGTTTGCCTCCATACCATACACATACACCATGTTAGATACGTCGGTGTGACATTTTGATTGTAACATACACCGGTTGGATACGTCGGTATTTCAGAACGGTTAGCACTTGCGTCATGTGCAGATGACAGCCGAATATAATTTGAAAGCGCAGATACGTCGGTTTGCTGTGTGGTGTATGTACACTATTTGCTCAACATTTTAAAAGATCAGATACGTCGCATATGAGATTTGACTCACACAACTGAATATTTTTGATAATAGTATTTGGCATTTGCTACAACATTAAGCGAGCTATCAATGACAGGATAGAATAGAAAACTTGATTTTTTTACTTTTGCGACATACGTCCTTTTGAAAAGTTATGCTTGAAATCATGAGTTTTTACTTTTTTGTCCTGTTTGTGCTTCAATTTTTATTATTAGGTATTGTTTTTGCAAAGGGCGTAGAGTTATTTCGTAATCAAAACAATTCACTCTGCGATTTACGCCATACTGATTGTTGACAAAGTGAAAGGCGTAATTTAAATCAAAACATAAACATGGCGTAAAGTAAAAGGCGATACTGACAAAAAATCACAACAACGGTGAAAAGTAAAAGGCGATACCTACAAAATAATCAAAACAACGGCGAAAGGTGGAAGGCGAATCCTATGAAAATGTCAAACATAGGCGAATAGTATAGGGCGATACCTTTATTTCCAGTACTTGTGGGGCCAGCATTGAAAATGGCGTAATCCAACATCCTAGTATTGATAGGCGAATATTAAAAATGTGCAAAATTCAATGAATATCGAACGGATTTCCATTAACATTATATATGAATCAGAAACTAGCTTTGTTTTCTGTCTGTATGCTATATTGTATATCAATTTATTCTTTAGTTTGTAAATTACTGTTTGAAATTCTACTTGCAATATTACAATCATCATTTCCCATTTGTTTACATTCTGCATGTTCGCCCTTATCGCAAATTGCTCCGGATATCAATTGATTAGAAGGTAAATAAATATCTTGGCTCATTCGTGTACACGGAGGAATCAAAGTACTCAGAAATGAATGTTGTTTCATCCACCTTGGAAATAAGTGGACTAACCCACTAGGTGGGTAAAAGCGTTTTACACATAAGTGGGAACTCACTTTGTACGTTAAAATGGATGTTATCTTTTTACCCATCTTCTCAAAGCCAGAATTTTTTTTAGGGGTTAAAAGTTCCCATCTAATGAAAGTAAATACTATTTTCAAAAAATTGTTCAGGAAAATCTTAGGAAAGTAAGAAAGTAATTAGCACATTGTATTTATTGATATTTTAAGTAAATATTAGACATTTAAGTTCTACGCGTTTACAAAAATGTGTTTTTATCAGGTGTGCAAATGGAAAACCGTAGTTTTTTTAATTTATCAAAACTTGAGACATTAACACGAAAAGTTGGTTACACATTTATTCTTGAAAGTATTGACTATCGCTAGCCACAACTTTTTTCCATCTTTCTGGTAGCATACGGATTCCGTGTCGAAAAAAGTTTTGGAAACGATCCATAATCTACCCAGGTTTTTGGCCTCTTCGTAAGAATGGAAGTGCTGCTCAGCCAGGCCATGCGTCAAAGATCGGACAAGGTGGTAGTCGGAAGAAGCAATGTCTGGAGAATACGGCGGATGTGGAAGGATGTCCCATTGTAGTGTTTCTGGGTATTAATTATTATTAATCTCTCTCCTTAACTTTTTCGCTTTCATGGTGATACTGAGCTAATATTCGTCGCCCAATTCCAACAATTGTATTTGCGAATTAACACTAATCGTATTTCAACAGCCATTTTTTTAAATTATAAGAAGCGCGATACCAGTGTAGCATTACCACAATAACCGAAAACGTCTTTAAATAAAATAGTACTACGGATTTGTTGCCAAATAGCATATTTAGCTATCTTATTTGAATTCTCCTTGCTTGTTATTTGGTACAAGCAACGATGTTTCGAAATTTCTTCGCAAAGAGCAAGTGTCAATCTCCTTATCCCGTTTTGTCAGTTTGGCTACGCATTTCTTTTCTATTTTTTGCAGGAGCTCTATAGTTTCTTTGTCCAATATTTCTTCCTGTGTTAGCTGTTCATACTAACTGCCAACGCCATCACATCTTCAAGCATATCAATATCGAAAAAACATTTTTTTCGGAACTTTTTGACCATTTTTTTCTATTCGAATTCAAACTTGCAAAATCCGCACGACAACAAATCGAAAAGTTTTGTTCCCGTCGAAGAAATAGTGTGTAGAATTCTATTTCCTTGAATAAATCCCGCAGTTTACATTTACACTTCAAGAAATCTGTAATTTTTGTACAGACTTAATTCCCACCACAGGAATTCAAATATCGGGCTCCATTTAAAACACACAGGTGCAAAATCCCGTGACGCTTTTCCCAACCTGGAAACCAGTCTTAAACCGGCAAAATTGAGTGGCCACCCTGCAAATACTATTATCAAAATTATTCAGTTATATACGTCAAATCTCATATGCGACGTATCTGATCTTTTAAAATGTTGAGCAAATAGTGTACATACACCACACAGCAAGCCGACGTATCTGCGCTTACAAATTATATCCGGTGTATCTGACATGACGAAAGTGCTAAACGTTCTGAAATACCGACGTATCCAACCGGTGTATGTTACAATCAAGATGTCTAACATAACGTATGTGTATGCTATGGAGGCAAACCGGTAACATTTAAAATGGCGTAATCAAACATCCTAGTATAGACAGCCAAACATTAAAAATGTGCAAATTTCAATAAATAACGAACGAATTTCCATCAGTATTATATATGAATTAAAAGCTAGCTTTGTTTTCTGTCTGTATGCTAGATTGTGTGTGAATTTATTCGATAATTTGTGAATTACTGTTTGAAACTCTACTTGCAATATTACAATCATCATTATTATTTTCCCTTTCGTTTACATTCTGCATGTTCGCCCTAATCGCAAATTGCTCCGGATATATTTTGCCACTGTCCCCATCAAAATGCAAACATCGCGCGCTTTGAGTTGGGTTCTTGTATTGAATACTTGTTTACACCAACACCACGTTCTATCCTCTGAAAACATATTACGTAACATGTCAATCTAACTCCGATTCCGACAGCGAGTATAACCGGTAGGAGAAATTCAGAAGGTATAGATATACCCTTCCGTTGAACCACCGTACAATGCGTATCACAAGACACCGGCCATCATGCCGTAATAAAATTTAATCGAATATTATTGTACAACTTCAAATAAACAACATTGATTTCATATGCCAAACTCTCAAAGTCTATGCTCACTTCTCAGCTTTCACACTCTCACTGCGAGGGCGCCACCGTAGACGGTGAACAAAAATGACACCACATATCGGTTTGTCATCTCATTCTCATCCAAATACGAAAACTCCGACAAACCCGTATTTTGTTCACGTTGCTGCCGTTCAGTGTGTATGGGTGAAATCCGACAGTAGTTTGCCACTTCGCACGCACACCAGCAGGCTTTTGGTATCAATAATTGCCTATCCAAATACGAACAACACCACCAGCAATAAGGTAACGAGGCCGTACGTCGCCAGCGACCTACCGCCTGCCAACGGACAGTCTCGCAACAGTCAACAGTCAGTCAGTCCGGTTGTTAGTCGTTCGGTCGGTTGGTCGAAAAGTTGGGCTTCTTCAAATTTCAAATGATACTGCAGTATGCACTTTCATTGCTCATTTGCGCTGTGTAATCTAAATGTTTCGTGCCATCTTTTCGTTATTCGAGATTATTTATTGGGCTTGGCTTTCGAAAAGCAATCGCCTCCTGTGTTCCAGTGTTTGTAGATTGGTTGAACAGTGTAAAGTGAAAGTGTAAAACGTTTAGCGACATCGCTTGTAGCAAGTTACGTGTTACGTATGATCGATGTGATAATTAGTGATAAGCGCTAGAGTAGACACTAGTAGGAAAGTAAAACACGGGAAGCGCCGCCAATAGTGAGCATCGATCTATCCGCGTTTTTTTCTTCTCGCTTAAGCCCACTTCCCCTACGAGCACGTCCGTGCCTTATGTTCGTCCGCCGTCGATTTCGTGTGTAATATATTGAAGCTTTGAAGCATCTGGTTGGCCGTGGAGGTATACTGGTGTAAAAATAGAGTAAATACAGTTAACCACCAATACACAAACACACTAGCACGAAGAAGCGAAGTGTAGAGCCCATTGCGGCTAATAATATTTATTATTGAAAGTTTACACTGTGAAGGAAAGCAATGCCAAAGAGCAGCGAGTTGTGAAGTGCGTAAACGGATGACTGTTGTTATGTTCTGTCTGTTCGTCTAACTCCTCCGGTTGTGCCTTGTTTGTCTATGCTGCACTGCCGTAGGTTGAAACGGTACAAGGTTGAGCTGTGGCGCGAGTTTTGATTTCAATTTCACTGCAAGGTGAGTTCTTGTTGTCTTCCACTATTGGGGACAGTATATGCATGTCAGATAAAAAAAAATACGCGATGTGCATCGATGTACACGTCTATTATTTTCTTTATCGTGTTAATTAGGTTACCATAAACCGGGTCTATTTGAACTCCTTTTTCTATCGTTCGTGGAAGGAAGCCCCGAATCAATTGAGTTTTGATGCAATCTATTTTTTATCGCCCAGTTATCACATGCGAAGAGGAATCAATTCCAGCGGCGGTGGTTAGTCATTCGCGAAATAGCCGCTATCAAATAATAAGCCATTACCTATGATCCTATGGACGTGCGAGAATGTTGTTCGTAAGTAAGTGCGAACGAGAAGATAAGTAGAACCACTAACCACCACTATCGGTGCTCTACAATCGCTCATGTTTCACTGAATAATGTGTTCGTATGGACGTGTACTCATGGTCAGGCATTAGCTATTGCCGTGTTGGTGTTCGGCGATGTTTTGCACGGTGCAGATTATGTATCTACTTGCCATTGAGGTATAATCGAGCTTTGATATGCAGAGATAATCAATTGATTGTGTTGAGCTGTTATCAAACGATTGTAATACATATTGTGGGATTAGATAGCTAGATGGTGTAAAAACACTTTTGTTCTGACCCAGGACTACGAAAAAAAAATCTGGAACTGTGGAAACGCTTGGACTTAACCACAAACATCAAATCCAGACAAATATTCTAGCTGAAATCCTAGATATAGGGTCGGATTCTAAGTGAGAGAAACGTCTAAATAAGAATCCGTACATTTTGAGACAAATGCATTCCATCATTACATTCAGATCAACAGTCAGCAGTAACATATTCTAAACCTCCAACATAAAATATCGTCAAGATTGGGCCAATACCGGTGCGATTTCTCTAGTACAAATCTAGACTAACATTTGAAAAAGGCGGAAGAGCCAAAATGTAAACAAATCATATTGTATTATACTTCGATTGAACAATTTCAGAACAACTCATTTACCTTTGATAATGACATTAAAATCAATTAGGCACCTCCTTAAACAAGAGAAATAATTTATGGCGTTCTTCCGGATCACACATAGCTCTAGTTATTCAGCTGTTCCGCCTCTTTTTTCAGTTAGCATCAAATTCTGGCAAATAGTTTAATATTTCAAGCAAACATCATTCTAATTATTATATACTTACATCGACTTGGGCTTGAAGCATATATTTACGGGTTTATGCGTAAATATAACTTTTATTTTATCAAAACTTGGAAATAACCATTACGCCCTAATCACTAAGCAGAAGTTATTTCGCCGCATGTTGTCGCCCATTCAAATTTCAAATTGGAATTACGCCGTGGACATAATGTTGTTGATTTCCATTGATTGTTGTCACGCCGTCGATAGGTTGCTAAGGATAATCATCGAGATTGATTTTGCTTCGCGTTGAAGAAAACAAATTCCAATCGGAAAATGTCAAAAAGTGCCGAGAATTTATTAAATCAGTAGCTGTTTACAGTATGTTAGTATGCTCTTATCACGATAATAATTTTTAGAAGCGACAACGGATACAGCTGGTTTTATCGACGGGACAGAATTCAGCTTGAGTGCACAAAGGTTATATATGAGAACCTTCATATTCCTTCAACTCCTTCACATGCAGGTCCCACATGTTTTGAATTTAATTCGTCCGGCAGTTGCACGCATTCTAACCACATAAGGCAAATTTCCTGTACGGACCTGAAAGATAAGAACTTTCAATACAAACCGATCCATTTCTTAAGATTTGTTTTTTAAAAACCTCCCCCAATAGAATTCTTCTATACCAGTGCCAATGGTGTTAGTTTATCACCAAGATTCTTCCGTGCGGTTCAGAGAACAGATTCTGCGTCTACAGATTCTGCATTTGTTCCTACCAATTCAGGATTTGTGATAACGATACCATGAACAATGAACCGTTGCCGTTTTTACATCCACTGGAATCTGAACCTATTCCGCTGCCGTATGAAAAACTGATGGATCTTAAGAAGCCAATGCCCTTCGTTGGAATGATTAAGAATCCGCAATACAAATAGTACAGTAAGAACAATGTTCGTTCGATATAATCACTTACTTTTTATTTTCCTAGTCGTACCTAGACTCATCCAATTAGTAAAATTAACTGGTATTTTGGTATGGTAACACTGGGTCGTAATTCCTCGCCACTTGATAAATGTGGCGGAAAAGCGTAGGCGTAATAACAAACAAGATGCCAGAATGTCGTAATTTAACGGCGTATTTCCAGTGCCGACAGTTTAACAGGTGAAAATCCTAAGGCGTAATAACACTCTAAAAATAAGCAGAGCGTATTTTGGGTCTTATCAATTTTTAGCTCAATAAAACATACTTCTGCATATATTGTGTGAAAAGGTTACGCACTGCATTATTATACAATATACGAGCATAATAAATGGTTCATTTGAGCTTTCTATGGCAAATAGATTTGATTTTCGTTTTCCATTTTTTGCCTTCAGTTTTCTCGGTTTCGTGATTTTGGAATACCGCCCTTTTCAAATGTTAGTCTAGAAATGTATCGTAAGGAGAGAACATTGAATGCCATCAGCGGACGAATCGTTCAAATCATGTCGGAGCTGCATCATACATGGAGATCAGAACAGTGAGCGACCATCATCAGCTAAAGCAGAGTTTGAAAAATGCACATTCTTTAAAAAGACCCATAAAAGCCATAGTATTGTGGGTAGGAATGAAGTAGAGCCGATGGTACGACCAGAAAGCCCACACCGAAATAATGAACGGTTCTTGGCGTCTGTAGTTATTCTGGATGGTGTCCACTTGAGACGTGTTGGGTTACCGGACCCTAACCAACACCGATTGGGGGGTAATTATTCACTGCCAGTTGCTTTGAATACTGGGCGTCTCCTTAGGTGGACTGTATTTAATTCGAATTTGGTTGGGTTTGGGCTGAATCCCACTCTGGGAGCAGAAATTGGAACGTCAGCTGATCGGTGATAGGCATCCAAATTAGCCCTAGGGTGTTAACAGTCGGGTCAGGGTCCAAGATAATCTCTTCCGACGTGCGAATCGCTCTATCACTCTCAGTTACACCATTCAGTACTTCTGGATGATTTGAAGCCCATTTCCTAAGTCGAAATCCTCCTTGACTAGCCATTTCGTTGAGCTGCAAGCAAAGTTCTCGTGCTGCACTTACTGAATCCGCACTCGTTATTACATCATCCATGTACGTGTCCTCTATGGGGGTCTTTGCTGCCAATGGGTATTGTTTTTCCTTATCCATTGCCAGCTGGTTCAATGTCCGTGTAGCCAAAAACGGTGTCGGTTTCGTTCCGTACGTAACCGTATTGATTTCATATACGTCCACAGGATCAGCTGGATCGAAACGCCACAGAATGCATCGCAGGGGGCTATCTATTTGTTGAACGACGATTTGCCGGAACATCTTCTCGATGTCAGCCACCAGCAGGACTTGCTTCACTCGACTTCGGAGCATAATCGACCGTAATTTGTCCAGTACGATCGACCTAACCAGAGAGAACGTCGTTGAGTGAAATACCTGATAACATCTTGCATGACGCGTCGAAAACTACTCGGTAATTGAGTTCCGAGGAAAATTCTCCGTCCCGTTACGAAGAAATCGAAAAAGAATTCGATACCCAGCACCATATCAACTGAGCTTGGACTGAAGTAAGCTGGATCAGCCAACTTAATCCCTTCGGGCAAAGACCATTCATGTGTATTCACCTTCCCTGTAGGTAAATCCCACAGTAACTTTGGGTAGAACCAAGAAACTCATATTCTGCGAGTACTCCAAAACTCGCAAGCGGACCAATGTGATGATTCGAGACTTGCTTATCGTCGAGATATCCACTTTCTCTCGGTGTATCCTAAGACGTTGGCTAAACCGTTCAGTAATGAAATTGCACTCAGAGCCGGAATCCAATAAAGCTCGAGCGGGGATCTGGTTACCTTCATCATCTTCCACGATGATGACCGCAGTCGCCAACAAAACCTTGGATGAGAACTGCCATGTTGACCACCCTGAGGATGTGGAACTAGTTTCAGGGGTTGTTACGGCAGCGCGGATTTCGCGAATTTCGCGATTTTCGCGGATTTGGCGCGGATTTGTTCATAAAATTCGTTCTGGCGCGGATTTGGCGCGGATTCGTTCAACACCATGTTGATATACCCACACAGAAACAAAAGCGTTCACGAAAATGAAAACGGACCGTGAACTAGTTCACGTTTTCAGGATTTTTACCTAAAAACGTGATTTAGTTCATGATTACGTGATTCAGTTCACGGTGTATTTTTGCTTGTTCTCGAATTCATGACTGCAGTTCACGGATCCGGGCACGGATTTTTTTTCCGTGCAGAATGAGTTAATTGAATTAACAAAATGAGTATACCAGAGCGTGTTTATTTTCAGTGTCAAGGTAATTAGGCTAAGTAGCCTTGAACGCACGCACACTACAGCGCCATTTAAAACAAAGGAGAGCAAGTAAGAAGGAAAATCTTTTGGAGGAAAACAAACCATCATTCCTCTGCATGTGCTAGAAAGGGAAAGCTGATTAAACGTCAATAAGCCTAATGTAAAAAGCAGGCTGTCAAAATTGCGCCTTTGAGTGCTGTGTTGCCAACACAAAAAAAAAATGCAAGTAAAATTTCAAGAACTTCCAAGAAATTCGGATAATCATTTAATGACAATTAATATGAGAACTCCAAAGCAAATGAAAAGAGACAGCCTAGGAATTTCGAATGAATAATTCTAGAAGTTTCCAGAAATAACTCTATGAGGATTAATATCCGACTGAAGAATTATTTCTTGAAAATACGAAGTTTAATACCTAAGAATTCTAAATGGACTCAGGGACTTAAATTCTAAACTATTAAAAATCTAAGAAAGCATTTTATTATTTGTTTGCTAGTAGATATGTTTTATAACCTTCATTTTTTTTAGGGCTGCTATCATACAGTTTGGATAAGTTGTTTCTGATTTGGCAAAGTATCTGTACTATTACTTTGTTGTTCCGTCGAAGTGGGAAGAATTCAAAGAAAGCTGCATCACCAAGCCTAAACGTTTCCAAAAGCATGTTGAAACCCGGTGGGCAACTCTCGGACCAGCTGCAGAAGTGATTCTTTCAAACTACAACCACTTAGTTTCTTTGAAAAAGAAATTGCAAGGGCTGGCAAAACGGAGCTTTTATGAAGAAGAAATTTTGAAGATTTTACTGCTGCCAGATATCAAAGAGCAGGTTTTTTTTGTGATTGAATCAACGGGAGAAACGGAAAAGTTGCTTAAGTATCTCAAAACGAATGAGTTTATTCTTTTCGATATTTATGATAGGATTCTCGCATTTTTGGTCACTATGATGTCAAGAGTTTACGATCCAAAACAGATAACGGAAGCCATCAACAACAAAATGCTAATGGAAGAACATTTTCTTAAGGATACGGATGTAATTATTTACAAATCCATTCTTGACGCTGCAGGAAATGAACTTAAAACATCTCATTTCAATAAGCATTTTAAAGACCACACTAAGGCTTTCGTCTCGTATTTGTTTTCCAAAGATGTTCCGAATAAATTTGTTGGACTTATCAGCAATTTCAAGGTTGGAAGGTTCATAAATAAGGATTCCATCAAAGAAATCGTCCACTTAGTCGATGTTATTGATTTTAAATTAGACAAATCTAAAATTCAAGAAGAACCAGTACTTGCAAGTGTCAAGTTGTCAACTAAAACGGTTGAATCAGAAACAGATTTGGAAGTACTTGATTTTTTATTCCAGGACGATAGTTTCTCTGAAATGAGAACATTGCTCAACATTGTAACTTGCGTATCTCATTCTAATGCAGAGGTCGAAAGAAAATTATCACTATTTAAGCATGTGTTACCGGAAAACCGAACTAGGCTCAGTGAACAGCAGTTCAATTATCTGGAGAACAACAAGTCTGGCAAGTCGATTTTCCTGTGGATCAGCCGTGCGAACAAATCTTTGAAGCTTATCCATTTATCAATATCGCCGTTGAAAATCTGCCACTTTATCTGCGTACGTGATCTAAAGAACCGTTTCCGTGCGGCATAGTAGCAATCGCTCGCATTGAATTCTCCACTTCCTCGGGATTCTGCAATGCCTTGATCTTATCCATCAGGAACGATTTACAGTCGTAGTACCGATCACTATAAACTAGCCTAGCCTTATCAAATTCCGGATCCGTCACGAGCCTGAATATCAACTAGTAAATCGGCGTATCTCTCCCACAACTCCTCGATTCTACTCAAGCGTACCTCAATCTGACTTACAGTAGTATGCTCATCACAACCTTGCACGAATCTCCAGATGTCGTCTAGGGATGTCTGGATGCTCTTCAGCTGCACCATCAACAGCTTGAGGGTAGGTGGCTTCTTCTCGCGCGTCGGCATGGAGAACCATATGATTTGCTTCCGTGCATGTGTGCTGGACAAGTAGGTGCAGCTTCTCGATCCCATTCCGAACCACGCCAACCGTCGAGTTCCGGTTGTTCCGTACTGTTTTGGCCGGATTTGGCATCTTGCCATTACGGTAAAAAGGCCATGGAGTGGTACGCCGCCAACAACGTGCAGGTGGTTCCCAAGGACAAGAACCCTCCCAACACGCCAGAGCTCCGCCCAATTGAGAAATACTGGGCTATTGTCAAGCGGAACCTAAAGAAGACCAAAAAAAAACTGCTAAGGACGAGCAGCAGTTCAAGGCAAACTGGCTTTCTGCGGCGAAGAAGGTGGACAAGGTGGCTGTACAAAATCTGATGGCAGGGGTCAAGCGTAAGGCCCGGCAATTCGGATTTGGAAAAGCGGAAGCCTAACTGAATATTTTTCCTGAATTTCATACTAATTGAACTTGAAAAAGAAATTTAATTTGATTTTTTAAATAAACGATTTCACCGATTTACACGCGTTTTCCCTTGACCAAATTTTGACCGTATCACCCTTTATGGTGCTTCACTACATGGTGCTTAAGCCGTTCCCTACCCTATAAAACATCTTTTTATTCGGGATGTGTTTTGTCGTAGATGTAGTATATCTGCATCACTTTGATGAGAAGGGAACGACTCGCACACATACACACTCACCAAACGGGTAGCGGCGGATGTAAACATTCAAACGACGTTTTCATCTTAGACATTCGTTTAGCCGAGGTGCGAGAAAGGTTTCTTTTTGGCAAATTTCTCGCGGTTTTCAAGTGTGTTTTGAAGCATTTCGATAAAACAACTTATAATCATCAAGGTGCGTCAATAATGCGGTGTTTAATTTTTAATGATTAATGATAAATGTAATAGTTTCATAAATGGCGAAGGGTACCCGACTAACGGCGCATTATAAGTTTGTTCAAGGAGGAAGGCCAATCGAATTGCCCGAAAAATTGGTCGATCTGAGAAAGCAGTAAGGAATTTCCTCAAAATGGGATCAAAATATGGCATTAAACGTGCTACCAAAGGGCGCAACAAAGTATCGTTGAGGATGAAAGGGCAAATCAGGCATGCAGCTACACGGAATCGACTGTCCTGCTCCCAAATAAAGCAAAAGCTCGATGTTCCAGTGGCTTCCCGGCAAACTGCTCGGATTCTGAATGAATCGCCAAACATCAAGTGAAGGAAACTACAAGGAAAACCGAAGCTCAATCTCACTCATAAGCAGAATCGGCTGAAGTTCGCCCGGAAGTACATGGAGTGGAAGACGGAATGGCGTAAGGTTCTGTTTTCTGACGAGAAAAAGTTTAATTTAGACGGGCCCGATTGTTACAGTTGCTACTGGCACGATTTGAATCAAACCAGCGTCGTTAGATCGAAGCGAAACTTTGATGGTATGCGCTGCCTTTCCTACCATGCAAAGCTTCCGATTTGTTTCATCTCAACCCGGATGAATTCCGGAATGTACCTGGAGCTATTGGAAGACGTTTTGATCGGTCATATTGATAACGACGCGAATGAGGTTGAGGACATCGTTTTTCAGCAGGACAAGGCATCTCTCCACGTCTCCAAGCAATCCAAGGCTTGGTTTGATGAAAAAAACATTCCACTGCTGGACTGGTCAGCTTGCAGTCCTACCTCGTCTAAACGAATGTCTACCACTGTAGATACATACAAATTTTCCTCCAAACAGTCGTTCCAACAAACGTCCGCGTTTCGATTCTCCCGTCGCCTCTCGAATCGATCGTAATGGGTGTGTCAACTGTATCCCTTGGTACGGTTTCGGCTTGTTGACATCAAGAACCTACATCGCTGTAGGTTGTTTCTCTCTCAATGTTGTGTTATTGTTGACTGATAACGAATGTGGCAATGTGCCGCGGTTTTTATGTTGTATCCGCTGCAGCATAAGTTCAGGGTGGCCACAGACTCGGGAAAATCGGGAAATGCGGGAAAAATGCGGGAATCCAAAATCATCGGGAAATATGCGGGAAAATATCGGGAATTTAAAAATCCATCGGGAAATTTTCTCGTTTGGCAGGAACCATGTCTACACCTTTTTCAAATTGATGATTTGGACAACATCGATTAACTTTTGGTAACAAGTGCGCGATCGCCAACGTATTCTACAAAATACGAAGAGCAGGATCCATGGTCTAGCGCAGATCCAAAGGATTCCGTTTCAGTTCAATGAAAGTGGTCAAACATAGTTTCAAAATTAATTCTATGGGCCGAGTTGCCTTCGTCGGCTCCAAATCAGTATTTTTTCCACCTCGAAGACACTAACCAACGATGGTTATTTTAGCCATAAATTCAAGTGTGATTCAACAGAAGTACCTGCAACGCTCGATTGTGGTAACGATTTCATCCTCGTTAATAAATAGATCAATTTAAGTAGCTACTTCCACTGCATTAATCCATTCTTATCCATCACCATTTTTTTTTCAAATTCAAGCACAAACAAATTGGATAATATTGTAATGCAATTTTTGGAACATTTTCGTAGGTTTATAACATTACTAGTATAACAATGTGGAATGTGGACGTGGAAATCGGTGTTGCCTCAAAATAGGCAAGCGAGAGAATTGGACAAAATTCCTAGAAATAGGTTTTGTCATTTCGCTTTTTTACTGTGTTTTTCAAGGAAGCTACTTAACAAATCTTCATTAACATACCCTTAAAGCGTTACGTAACGTGTATAAACTCTGATGTTATTACTCACTTCACGGACATAGCTAAAAAGCGTCTTGAACTGTGTCTGGTAACGTTCGTAAAAAAAACCATCTGATCACTGCAGTTCCTGACAAAGTGGAATAAGAGTTTGGGCAATTGTGCTCGATGCCATCTTTGAAGACTTGCAGGCCGGATTCCAGAAAAAAGAACAGCATTTGGACAAATTTTGGCTAGAACTGATTGGATATTCCAAGAAAAAAACGGCTAAATTTGACAACATTTGTCAAAAAGGTGCTAATCCCGTCGCATAGAAATATGACGATGGAGCGAGGATTTGCAAAAATATGAAAAGTGTCTGGTGGTGAACCAAACTGAAATGGGTTTGTTTGCGCAGATAATTGTCTACGATGTTATACGCGATTTGGAAGTATGGTGAGGAGTCTTCCTTTCAGGACAAGACAAAATCTGGATGTAAACCGGGTTCTATGGACCAAAACCTAGACCAGAAAATCATGCAAGCCTTTGCCCGTGAAAAGGGTACTTCCGTTCAATATGTGGCCAAAAAACTGGGAACTTCGGATAATAACATCGACCGAACAAAGCCACGAAATGAACTAAGGACTTTCAACAAGCAGAAGGAAAGCAATAGGTAGTAAAGGAGCACGATCGGTTGCATATTATTTTACCAGTCATGGGGGTATTCTCCCCCTTGCCTACCCTGCATTGAGTAGCTTGGTAAAAGATTACCTGGTGCCTTTGCCTGATCGAATACTACCGTTCAAATGCCGTCCGCTCGTTTTCAAACTTGTATCGTTTAACTTTAATGCCTGCCGTTACCCTATACGGAGCTATCAATACTTTTTGTTCATTTCTATTCGTTCTAGCAACAAATTACTGTTCATTTATAGAGCCTCACATGAAAATGAGAAATTATCTGCTTCTGACAAATTTCAGAAAGCAAAAGTAGCCAAAACGAAGTGAAAAACATGCAGCGTCTATCCAACCAAAGGGCCCGTAAATTATACGATAAACTGAATCCTACCTGAAATTTGATTATAAAACCAGGTGATCAGTTCTACACGGTCCGTGCTGGTCAAACTATTGACGATGCCGATTCGTCAATTTTTACCGAAAAATTCGGTAAAAAGCAATCGTTTGGCAAGCAATTTGTGGAAGTGTGGAATGCTTTCAAATCCATTTGTAAAAACCGATACGATGGCTGTTAATGTTTACGTTTGGGAAGGCTTGGTGCGTCGCCAGCTCCCCATGGTCTTGAAACATAATAATCCACCATTGTTTTTGCCGGTTTTGACATCAGTGCATTACGCGTACTACACGGTAGCCTTGTACAAAGCCAACAGAGTCAAATTCGTACCCAAGGATATGAGTCTTCCATACTGTCCCCAGGTAAGACAAATTAAACTTTTTGGGCTCTGACAAAGGCATACAAACACAAACATGTTAAGGCAGCCATCAAAACTTTTGAAAGAGACGGGAAAAAAGTATAACAAATCATTCACAGATAAAAAGAAACATTGAATTTTATGCGTTTTCTAATGCACATAAATGGAATGCTAGATATGACAGAAATTAATGGGATACTGCATATAAATTGAGGTCAGATAACGCCTGCATCTAGCCTTTTGTATGACAGATTACAAACATTTTTGTATGTTGTATGGATGATTGCATACAACTTCGCTGTTTACGCCTCCCTTAGGTTGAAATTAAACGAGAGGAAATTTAACGCGCTTGTTAAAATTAATTATTTTTTTCTGTGTTGGCAAACAGTTTGTGCAACAAGCAGTGTTAGATCAAAACTTCGCTCTTTGGCGTACGATTAAATGGATCTTGAAAATGTCACACTGAAGAAAAATGTCGTAGAGAACATAAAAGTGCAATAAAAACTAAATTTACTTAAAAACCGAGCTCAAATTGTTATTTACTAATGGTGCTTAGACTTACTGGACAACTTATAAAAATCTGCCGTGTTTCAATTGCTTAACCATCCTGCCGTGTTTCTATTGTAAACTTGGTAGAGCTCGTCATTGTAGAAGCATCAACCGAATGTTTTGCACCCTGTATCTGCGTCATGGTATGAATTTCACACCGAGTATAGTCTGCATCATTTTGTACACAGAAACCGCAAATGATTTACTGTTTTTGGTTCGATGTTTCTTCTAGATACTTAAAGATTAATGACTTATAGGATGATGTACCTATATTAATCTCATCACTTGCATCATCCTACTTGAAATAAACGATATACGTGACAGGATTAGTTATATGTTTGTTGTAGTTATTTAACGTAAGCAAACATTATTAGAAAACGAAACTGATCCTTCAACTGCCCAATTGTTTGATTCATCGTAGATGAATATAGACAATGAATTAATATGGGGCAGGTTCCCTACATACGATTTTTGTTTTCGTTTGCAAAACGCGAGACAGGTTTCGCAAAATTTAAGAAACCCGATTTGCAGCAGTTGTCTGTCTTTTTGCTTAATTGAAACAAGTCAGAAGCATTTCAGATTGAAAAATTTCCTCAAAAACTGCAAAAATATCTAAAAATCTAACTTATATTCACTCATTTTCCCGATCGGGAAAATAAGGCAAAAATGCGGGAGAAATGCGGGAAAAATGCGGGAATTTTTTAATTAAGATTGTGTGGCCACCCTGTAAGTTGAATTTGATGTGTTTTCCAGTTCAGCACCAATGTCCGCGAATCCAAGGGTCCATATTTGTTTTTGTTAAGATACAATCATTAACTCATAGCGGCCATCATGACCCAGTACCATATCGATCCAAAAGTAATGGCGATGCTGAGATAACTAATTGTGCCGCAGTGATGGCTGCTTACAGATTGTGTCCACCAACCAACCATTTTAGCATCCATGCCACGCATTGGCCGAAGCTGGCAGTTTCCCTTGTCCGGTTCTCCGATTTATCCGGTTCGAAGGACCATAATGTTGGGTTACCGGACCCTAACCAACACCGATTCTCCGATTCCACCGATCTACACCGGAGTACTGTACTGTTCAGCCGTTTGAAGCCCAAGCTATAATAATGGCGCCGAATGAATCGAACTCTTGGGTTCGCGCTTCGTGGACTACCTTTGACAGATCCATTTCGTCTATCTACGAAAGCTACGAAAGCCTCTGCGAGTCTGATGTTCAACTGTCGCAGATACTCTACAAGTAAGAACCGACTGGGATACAATCCTGCAACAAATCAGCGTCAATGTCCAACCAAGGCCAATGCGCAACAATTTAATGCAGAGACTTCCTTTTCGCCGCACCAACTATGGGCTGAGTAGCGCTATTCACGGGTTGCAGCGAATCTTCAATAACGTGGCGTCAGTTTTCGACTTCCATCTGACGCGGAATGCACTGCGTCGGAGTTTTCCAATTTTAAAGCAATTGACGCACGTAGTTAGGATAAGTGTATAGTTTTTTTAAGATCTGTAATCGTTTTTCATTTTAACGTTTTTTCTTCTTCTTCTTCAAACCAACATTATTAGATCCTGAACTTGGTCTGTTGATGCCCAACTTCAAATAAGTAAATAGTGCTGAGGAAATACGGGAAAGTGAAGCGTGATGTTCGGGAGAAACTCTCGGTTGACCTTTGCTTCGACGCCTACACATTGTGTACATGGATGTGAAGAAGGAAATCCTCACTTGGATACACTTCATAAATCGGAAGCGGCATACCCTCTATGCCGGTAACAAGGAAAAATGTTTCCTTTCCGCAGTACGTATGTCAGTATAGTGGCAGAGAGCATATCTTCGAACAGCAAAGCTCAGGAAACGGAGACAGATAAAGCAAATTAACGTGACGATCCCGATGGAAGCTCACCGGTTCAGCGTTTCTCAACCGTCGAACACGTTCCTGTATACGCTACATGGTATAAATTCCCCATGATTTTAAGCTTATCTTGTCAGTCTTGTATGGTATAATGGTGTTGAAACTGTTGCTCTTTTAGAACTTTACTGTTTGTTCCCTCCCAAGGCGCAACCAAAATGCTACACCGTGCGTGATTCGATACCCGGTCGATCTTTGAAGTCTTTGAACTTCAGTATTTTGCATATTGCTCTTTAGGTTATAGGTTTGCATATTGCTCCCGCAATGAAGTTAGTTTCCTGATATCTTTTTCGAGGTCATACGCAATGCAACCCATTTGAATATCAAAAGAAAGAAAAGGAAATTACGCAACGATCTCTACAAATTACTCCTTGATATAACAGGGCCAATAATTCTGGCTACATATGTTCACTGTATTCCAGTAATGAGAGATAAGGGCAAAAAAATGCACTTTGATGCACGGTCAATTAAGTGAATGGAACCCAAGAACTGTGATACTAGATTAGAATTAAACTATTCAATTTGTCTGATTGCATTATAAAAAGTTAAATTTATTACAAATTAAAAGGAGCACATATGTGAGAGACCCCGTTAAATGTACTGAAAAAGCACCTATATTACTTGTTTAGATCAAAACAGACTTTCAATCCGTTTCGATCTAAATAATCAATAAGGTGCCTTTTCAGTACATTTAAACTCCCACCTCATTCCCTGTCAATCACATGTGTGCTCCTGTCCTAGCTCCTATCTCTCTACCTATTCCCTATCTCTCCCTATCTCTTCCTAATCTATCTCATTAAAGCTAACTATCTATCAAAAGCTATTCACATAACTTATCTCTCTATCTTATCTAATAATTAATCTAAATCTAAACCTCTATTTCGAAAATTAACTGATCAAGCTTACATCAGTGGTCCTTCAAATATCATTAACAAGACAATAAGATCTTCAATGAAAGCATTCAGCTACATCGATTGGTTTGCTTGGGAGGTTCTCCCAAGCACAGTCCCTAAACGAATTTCGTTACCGAAAAGGTCCCTAATCAGTGTCAATGGGTTCCGGGGAATCATAGTAGAAAGTATGGTAGCTCGAGATATTCGCTTGTACCCGGCTACAGCACCACAATTCTCCTTCAGAATTCCCCGGAGAAGCTAAAAGATTTCGATGATATTCGTTGGACCACCAATTAAGCTCGATCCTAGTTCAAAACCATTTGCCAAACTGCTTAGAACCAATTTGGAATTTCCATCAAACAGAGGAAAATCATTGAAACAAGGAAAATCAAGCCAAAGCATTTCCAACCAAACACCTTCCTACCTATCGTTTGTTTTCGCTCACTGAAATTTTCCAAAAGCACCACAGCAGGCTGCTCCGTAAACGTCAAATTTTGCTCCTCTGTTTGCATACCTCGATTTTCTCGGGAGGTACAACTTTCCCAAAATCCAGCGTAAATGAAACTCAATTGAGTACGCTGCAATCGGGGTTTTGAAGTCTGCGTAGAAGAATTTAAAGTTTTCGCTTTGAAATCCATTTGCTTCAAAGCGTCATGGAATGTTCTAGCGAATCTTTCAAAAACATTTGCAGTTGTCTTACAGTTCTGTACCTCCGCTATACCTGCTGAAAAAATAGAATCTAATTTATTTCTACCATAGCTAGAATACTCACAAGAATTTGGAAAATCATCCAAAACTTCATCCTTATC
The DNA here is from genome assembly GCA_034211315.2 of Aedes japonicus. Taxonomy (NCBI): domain Eukaryota; kingdom Metazoa; phylum Arthropoda; class Insecta; order Diptera; family Culicidae; genus Aedes; species Aedes japonicus. The sequence continues at coordinate 49,504 of JASCZW010004832.1, forward strand.
TGCTAATTCCTTAATCTCTACTCCTACAAAATCATCACCTCCATACTCATTACTGTAAACCGTCATGGGGGCATTTTGAGTAGTCTCAATATTACGTCTGGGAACCGGAGGAATTCCTTTCCAAATACCCTCACCTGAAAGCTGTTTGCTGAAAAAAGGTCGTCGAAAAGTACTTACTTTCGATTTGACATTGGCATACTCATCGGTCACCGGTTTCAATTTTGCCGGTTCCCGACGGTTCCACCCTGCTGGCAACTTGGACTTTGTACAAGCGGTCTTGACACGCTTGTACAAAGTTGCAAGCTCGCCATCAGGATCGGAACGAAGGAAACCCGGCAAAGAAACCGGTCTATCACTCTGACCGGGACGAGTTCTCCCAACATTCCGACCATTTTTCGGTTTGGCAAACATTCTTTCCAAATCTGGACTCTTCTGGATGGCTAGGTAAGGGAGCGAAAGAAATCACGTCCGTCTGGAATAACTACTCAAAAGCCTCCTAGCGGTTGCCACCAAAGTGTTTGTTTATATTGACGCATTCAAGAGAAAAGTCTGTTGCGATGGCGTTGTCATGGTAGCGTCTTACGGATCATGCGAAGTGGGGGTGAAAATGGTGAAAAACGGTCATTTTAATCACGGTAGGCTGCGTTGTCTTTTTCATTGGAATGTCAGTTTTAGTTCGCCGAAACGTCGACTGCTGAAGGTAAAAAGGTGCTCGTTGCTGCTTGAGGTGCAAGTTCATAGAATTCAAGAATAATTAGTATCGTTTCCATGATTGATTATGGTTTATTTACCAAAGCCATTTGCAATTTTTTATGGCACTAAAATTTGAAATGCATACGTGGTGATCCAGTTGTATCCACGGAACATTTTGTATACGAAACTTGTGTGATCCATCTCAGAAGACCAAGAAAATGGACGTTTATGCAATGTGTGTAGCCCCAAACCCTCGTAACGAACGGATTAATACAAACTAGAACCATCTTGAACTTAAAGTTCCTGAGCTGTAGAGTGCATGGAACTCAGGAACTTTCAACAAATTGTTTTAGGAACATAGCAGCTGCAGTTCAAGTTGGTTCTGTATTGTCTTTCGCTATGAGAGTTTAGGGTTATACACATTTTATAAACGGCAATTTCCTTGGTTTGACTTAAGATGGACTCCAAAAGTCTCTGGTACACAAAATGTTCCGGATCACTGGAACTGGATCTCCACTGTTTGCCAATTGCTGATTTTTGTGCCATAAACAATTACAAATGGCTTTGATAAATAAACCATAATCAATCATGGAAACGCTACTAATTATTCTTGAATTCTATGAACTTGCACCTCAAGCAGCAACGAGCACCTTTTTACCTTCAGCAGTCGACGTTTCGGCGAAGTGATTGAAAATTCCGTTTTTCACTATTTTCACCCCACTGCGCATGATCCTCAAGACGCTACCATGACAACGCCATCGCAACAGACTTTTCTCTTGAAAGCGTCTTTATAAACAAACACTCTGGTCGCAACCGTTAGGAGGCTTTTGAGTAGTTATTCCAGACGGACGTGATTTCTTTCGCTCCCTTACCTAGCCATCCAGACGAATCAGGAGTTGGAAAATATGTTTGCCAAACCGAAAAATGGTCGGAATGTTGGGAGAACTCGTCCCGGTCAGAGTGATAGACCGGTTTCTTTGCCGGGTTTCCTTCGTTCCGATCCTGATGGTGAGCTTGCGACTTTGTATAAGCGAGTCAAAACCGCTTGTACAAAGTCCAAGTTGCCAGCAGGGTGGAACCGTCGGGAACCGGCGAAATTGAAACCCGTGACCGATGAGTATGCCAATGTCAAATCAAAAGTAAGTACTTTTCGACGACCTTTTTCCAGCAAACAGTTTTCAGGTGAGGGTATTTGGAAAGGGGTTCCTCCGGTTCCAAGACGAAATAATGAAACTACTCAAAATGCCTCAATGACCGTTTACAGTAAAGAGTATGTAGGTGATGATTTTGTAGGAGTAGGGATTAAGGAATTAGGGAATAAGGATGAACTTTTGGATGATTTTCCAAATTCTTGTGAGTATGCTAGTTATGGTAGAAATAAATTAGATTCTATTTTTTCAGCAGGTATAGCGGAGGTACAGAACTGCAAGACAACTGCAGAAGTTTTTGAAAGATTCGCTAAAACATTCCATGACGCTTTGGAGCAAATGGATTTCAAAGCGAAAACTTTAAATTCTTCTACGCAGACTTCAAAACCCCGATTGCAGCGTACTCAATTGAGGTTTATTTACGCTGGATTTTGGGAAAGTTGTACCTCCCGAGAAAATCGAGGTATGCAAACAGAGGAGCAAAATTTGACGTTTTCGGAGCAGCCTACTGTGATGCTTCTGGAAAATTTCAGTGAGCGAAAACAAACGTTAGGTAGGAAGGTGTTTGGTTGGAAATGCTTTGGCTTGATTTTCCTTGTTTCAATGATTTTCCTCTGTTTGATGGAAATTCCAAATTGGTTCTAAGCAGTTTGGCAAATGATTTTGAACTAGGATCGAGCTTACTGGTGGTCCAACGAATATCATCGAAATCTTTTAGCTTCTCCGGGGAATTCTGAAGGAGAATTGTGGTGCTGTAGCCGGGTACAAGCGAATATTTCGAGCTACCATCCTTTCTACTAAGATTCCTCGGAACCCATTGACACTGATTAGAGACCTTTTTGGTAACGAAATTCGTTTAGGGACTGTGCTTGGGAGAACCTTCCAAGCAAACCAATCGATGTAGCTGAATGCTTTCATTGAAGATCTTATTGTCTTGTTAATGAAATTTGTAGGACCACTGAGCTAAGCTTGATCTTTTAATTTTTGAAGTAGAGTTTTAGGCTTTAGATTAGGATTTGTTATTAGATAAGATAGAGCGATAAGTTATGTTAATAGGTTTTGATAGATTAGATTAGCTTTCATTAGATAGATTAGGAAGAGATAGAGAGAGATAGGGAATAGGTAGAGAGATAGGAGCTAGGACAGGAGCACACATGTGATTGGCAGGGAATGAGGTGGGAGTTTAAATGTACTGAAAAGGCACCTTATTGATTATTTAGATCGAAACGGATTGAAAGTCTGTGTTGATCTAAACAAGTAGTAGAGGTGCTTTTTCAGTACATTTAACGGGGCCTCTCACATGTGTGCTCCTATTTCTGGCGACAAAAGAATCACAGTTCATAGATTGTACTAGAGATTGTTCATGTGTTCCGCAAGGCGTTTTTCTTCTTGAAAGTCGCCTCCCGGGACAGTTGGGCAATCTCGAATATTCTTTAGAATAAATCGCTTATCGATATTCACCATGGAAGGTTCTACCGCTGGAAAAAAAACATGAAAATCAACCACCCCCATCACTACCGTACAGTCTAGTTGCGTCAACTGCGATTGTCCGAATCATGTCCGCCAGTGTTTTGGTACCAATCATGTGGAACACCCATGGAGTTGTCGGTTTTGCTTTATAGAGGTTTCAAGTGCGGGGTCGGATGCGGGTTCTGCCACAATTTCAACTTTTGGGTGTGGAAAATGCAATAGAGCACAAGGAAATACTCTCAAATATGTCTTTGATAACAAAATCATTAGAAAGCTGGGATTCTGCGGAGATATAAACCATGCTACACAACGAGGTTTGGGTCCAAAGCACCACGTCAATGAAAATTCTGAAGCAGCTGACACTTGGACTTGTGCACGGTCCAACGAACACGGAAATCTTCGATTGTCATTAAGACTAGTAAACTTGGTAACAATTATGTCGCCCGAACATATCTCGAAGCACCAAATCCTAGATGCGGTAATCACGACGGACTCAAAATCCGATGGCGAGTTCCTACTATTTGCAAAACATGAATAATTACGGGACAATGTTGTGAGAAACATACCCCGAATGGCATATGAAACAAGAACCAGTATTCAGTGGAATCCAGGGCACGTAAATGTTGCAGGAAACGAGGTAGTAGATCAATTGGCAAAATCGGCATTGAACCAAGATACAACAGCAGAGAACATTTGCTTCAACTGACGGAACATCGTGCCCAAGAATGGTACGTTAACTACACTTTTGGGTGCGGAAAAGGCGGGAAATTGTTTGCACTTTAAATCATCATACCGAGAAAGCCATGGCATAGCGGGATGGGGTTGCAAAAATGGAGAGGTATGCACCTTGAAACGAAATTTTGGCGGGAGTATGGTCTGTTCAAACTAAAGCTGGTTGACAACTATATAAGCGAGCTATGCCATGAAATTGAAGAAGCTAAACACTTGATCTTGTTATGTGTAAAGTGCTTGAACACTAAAGCAAAATACGATCTGGATAAATACAACTCACTTTGTAAAATCTATAATACAAAAAATGTAAATGTACTTAAAAGTTTCATACGGTTCTTAAAAGAGATAGAGATAACTCTATAAGCAAGCGGCTATTCATAGACCACATAGAATTTTCTGTGTGGAGGAAGGGGGGGGGGGCAAAGTCTACATACAAAATTTCACAAAATTGTATGGAGACAAGTCTACGAAGGGGGAGGGGGGATGGCCTGAGATTTTCAAAAATGAGTATGTGGTTTATGAACAGGCCCCAAGGTGAATGCCTAGCTTAAAACATCGACAAATCCATTGAAAACGTCAAACACGACTGCGATGTTTGATGTGAGGCGAACGCAGAGTCCACAGGATGAAAAACTGGAAGATCTCAACGATTTTCCAGTGTTAGCAGAGACATACGCCAAGACGCAATACGGAGAAACACTACGAGAGCAATTGCGAAGAACAAACCAGGAGCGAGAGAGGATCAAGCCAGCGGTCAAGACCTATCCAGAACAGCAAACAAAGCAAGCAGTGAAGAAACAGTGTAGAGATGGAGGAAAGTATGCAGAACCGACAAACGCAACGAAGACTACAAGCGAACGTGACCAAATCATTGGTCACGACTTGCCAATCTAAGGACGGCGTAGCTTTAAACAACCAATTCAGCGGAACGGCTAAGGAGTAATGGGAAAACCTCATGCGAGAAGCACGGAAGAAAGCAGAATTGACGACTAGTCAAACGGTCAAGGCGGCAATGATGTCGTTCTATACCGATTTTCTCAGCCAGTTGGATAACCAAGAGGAAATCAGGAGTAAGTTTATGCATTGCACACGAAAATACTCCAACTTAACGAATTCAGTAGTAGAGGAAATAACAAATACACAAGTTCAACGACAGGTATAAATATGAAAATCAGGTTACTCAGATAGAATAGCATAAAAATAGAGTTCAAGCCACTAAAAGTCAGACAATGTTACATACAAAGTCTAGAGAAAGATAAAGCAGAGTTACATACAGTCCTTGTCGAAGGGAGCAATGTCCGCACTAAATCCGGATGCGGTGAAAAGAGGAGAAGATCTGATACCCGTTGTAAAGAAAACATTCAGAGCAAATAGACAAAAGGATACTAAAGTACCCTTGGATGGACAGAAGAGGTAGAAGATGCTTGGGTAAAAAAAACGGAAGCTAGAAGGAAGTTTAATTGAGTATCGAGTCAAATTAATCTGATTGAATTGAAGAAAAACGCAGCTATTTTTCAGAGGACAAAGAGAGAGGAATTTAGGAAATAGTTGATTGAATTTCAAGACGAAATCAATCCTTTCGCTAGTTTCAAGGAGCTGTGGGGAAAAATTGCAAAACTGACAGGAAAACGGATCCGGAGGAAAGAAAACAACGTGATAAGCAGGCTGCAGAAGACTTTCTAGATGTACATTTTGGACCACATGACATTCAACCGTGGATGGAGCCACTGTCACGGGCTTCAGGCGACATAATGGACAAACATAAATGGGACAGCATACTGGCTAAGAAAACAAACCCATCGGCACCGGGAGAAGACCGGATTTCCTTCGGAAATTGAATTCAAAAGTGGGCGAGATGTTATCCAGAGGACGCGCTCTGAAGTCGATACGGATAGTTGCGATACCAAAACCGGGTCGAGATCAGGAAAGAGACCAATCAGCTTGGTACCTACCATTACTAAAGTAGTTAACACTGCTGTTCTAGAAAGACTGCAGATGTTCATGGAAGAGAAGGATATTCTAGCGGATACATCCTTCGGATTCAGAAAGGGCCTTTCGACAAACACTTGTTTGGAATTCGTCGTAAACTCTATTATAAAATTCAAACGTGATAAAACGAAGGTGGCATTGATATGAGTTGACCTGAGCAACGCATTCAACGCAGTGAAACCAAACATATTAAATGATACCCTCGCCAAACTGAAAGTTCCGGAGGAAATAACTACATGGGTGGCGAATTTTCTGCTGAACAGACGATTGAGCCTTCAAATCTTTTTTTACGACTATATCAAGGAGCATCAACAATGAATTACCCCAAGGAGACATCCTTTCACCGACATTCTTCTAAGCATCGGGGCTAACACAAGAGAAGTTTCAAGAAAGGTAAATGACCGTCTCAATATGCTTAAAACTATCAGTGAAGTGAGAAATGGCTCAAATCCACAAACTCTGACTAACATCTATGAAACTTTAGTGAAAAGTGTAATAGAGTACGGGTGCACAGTACAGAACAACGCCAGTAATATAAACCAAAAGAAGTTGGAAGTACTGAACAACCAATGTTTGAGAAAAGTAACTGGATGTACGAAGAGTACCCCTCTCTCAATGCTCTAAATGTACTGGCTGGGCAACATCCGTTGCAGCTCAGTCAAGAACACGTAGTAAACAATGAAATTGCCAGATGTTTCAGCAGAGACAATATCATAGCCACACAACTCAGAGAATTTGGGACTCCGGACGATACGGAACAGGACAAATACAGCTACCAGGAAAGGATGTACCTAAAAAACAAGGACATTTTCGACGATATCATGCCAATTAAAAACTTCAAACCATCACGATTGAAATCGATTCATCACTGGAAGGGTTGAGCACAACCAAAAAAGAAACGAATCCCTTAAAGATGAAACAGCTGGTGCTGTTTGCGATGAACGGCAAATACCGAGGAAGAAGTACAAATAGACAAACATTGAACTCTATAAAGAAGTAACTGAATTCGTAAAACAAGCTAAGTTAAAATTGTTAACAAACGTTTTTGAAGTGCGTAACGGCTAGTCGTCACTAACACACCACAGGGATCAATGATTATGGCCCTATAGTCTGAGATACTGGGCCAAACTATAGACACTCAAGTAATAGATCGGACAACGTGAGTCTGGCACAGTTGATGTATCCAAAACAACTGTCAAATCGTATGGGAAATGCGAGGAAATGTTCGTTTTGGATACAACATGGCGGCACGTTGTTCGGTCTATTACTTGAGTGTCTATAGGCCAAACACGGGAGCTAACAGCTGACAGCTCCAGACAGAAGGAAGAAGAAGAAGGATCAAAAACAGTGTCAGTGGCGTTATCGCTTTTCTGCTGTGCCAAATTATAGTGGGTGAATTCTAGAATTGATTCCCCACACTTAGAGCGAAGAAGAAGATGAAGGAAGTGAGAAAGAGAAAAAACCGAGCTTCACCCAGTGTTCCCAGTACCAACAGACTGCATTCCTTACACAGAAGAAAAAAAGTACCCATTTGAGCAGTTGCGTGTGGGAAGCCAATTTTGGGTATAGTAGTGTTAACGAACCCGTTGTGTATTATTAACTAACTTTTGAGTAAATTCTACCCAAAAGTAAGTTATTTATACCCAACGGGTCGGTTAACACAACTATACCCAAAATTGGCTTCCCACACGCAACTGCTCAAATGGGTACTTTTTTTCTTCCGTGTACGTAAGATACGTTTGCTGTTTTCAAAACATGCACAACAAGCGAAGCTTATAAATTCGTTGTATTTGAGTTGATGGAACAACTTTGATACTTCAAGCTGAACACTGCATTAGGTCCTAAGTAACATTGAGAGATTCTCTTCGTCGATTTTCTGTTTGGTTAATAGCTAGTCTATTAAACGATTTGCTGATGTTTTCGACGTATTGAATCCTTAAATCAATGGCGCAAATCAAAGCAAATCCATTAATTATACTGGTGGGGACCAGTATCGCATCGCTTCACGGTGTTTTCTCTCCGAGGTCTCTACGTTGGAGACGACGAGAAGAAACGTTAGTGATCGTCAGTCGGTGCGAATCAAAACAAACCCAAAAAAGGAGAGAGTTCCTCTCCCATGTGCGCATCAATAAACAGAGTGCACACAATAGATCGCTAGAATAACTATACAAGCCACAGTGGTACATGAGCGTCTTTCCATGCGTCAATTTTTGCCTGTTGAAGTGGCGGACTTGTTCCGTTGCTTCAACCTACCCCGCAGTGGGATGTTAGGCAAAGATTGACGTCCATGGTTCGAGTACCATTGGATACATGCCCTTTCGCTCAATTTTCACAAAAAAAAACATCTGTTAGATTTTCCTACCTGCCGCATCTGACGGAACTATCAACACTTTCTCTTCACATCTTTAATTCTAGCCAAAAACATTAATGCTCACTCTTGGTGCCTCATGGTGAGAAGCGAACATCTCCTTCTACAACTAAATTACGTGCTAGCTTATCAGTCCTTAAAGCTACCGATCAAATTTATAGTAGTTGTGCCAAACCTGAATTCGACAATCCTTTGATACCGCTATCGGTGAGTGTCGCAGCGGGCCTCCAATCAAGCCGCTTTCAGATTCCTATAACCCTGCGAGACAAACATTAGGGGAATTAAACGTAAGTGAATTTATTAATCTCCTATAATAAAGAGCCATAGATTGTAAATTGCTCTGGAGGTTAATTAATTGGAAGAATCCCCCTATCAGTCGGTCGAAGCGAACTTCGACACTAGTTTCTTAGGACCTAATGCATTGTTTTGCTTGACTTGTTTAAAAAAAAAAGTCAAACCGCGAGAGAAAAATGGGTCTGCTCCGTAAGAAGGTTAAGGTTTGTTCAGTGTGATGTGATTGTCAATTTTAAATCTGAAACTGATTCCTGTTTGTTTAAAAATTTTGTGATTCTTTTAAAAATAATTGAACCCGTTCGATGCGGAATCTTTAGCGGTAGCTCTATAATATAAATAGTAATAAAAAAAAGTCGTACCTTTGATTATCGAGATTTCGACTGATGGATCAACATAATTTTCCTAGCTTCAGTGTCA
>JASCZW010004833.1:0-97521 GCA_034211315.2 Aedes japonicus
GTTGTCCTGTTGGAACACCCATTTTAGTGGCATTTTCTCATGGGCATAAGGAAGCATCAAGCTGCATTGATTATTTTGTTGAATCCAATCTGGATACATCGCATTGAGTATCCTACACCATTATGTGCAAAACACCTCAACATCAGTATTTTTGATTCACCATGTTGTATGTCTTGACCGTGTATTGTGGTTTATATTCTGGGCAAGTGTGTCACGTCTCATATACTAACGACGGCCTTTTCATCCAAATAGGACAACTTGCTACTCATAAGTCTTCAACCCAATCTGTTTCGGAAAACTTCCAAACAATCGAAACATGCCATTTTGTCGTTGATTGCACCTTTCCGGGGCTATGTACAAGCAACTTTGCGTCTATCAATCGTCTCCTGATAGTAACAGTGCTCGCAGCCAGGTCTAGATCGTCTCTAATTTGGTTTGAAGTCGTGGCTGGATCGATTTGAACAATTTTTGCAATCATTCGATCGGTTCTCTGGAAAGTGCAACTCTTCCGGGCACGAGTTCTAGCCGTGGCCTTCCATCTTAAAACGTGCCGGATCATTGTGACCAGGGATGCCAGATATTTTTTTCAAATATCTGTGATAAAAATTCGAAAATGTCTGGGGAATGTTTATAAAAGTCTGTAATTTTTTTGTACGAAATGACAAATTACAATTACTTCAAAAAAACAACGAAAAGATGTAATAAGAGAGTGAGCTATGTAATTTTTGCTATAATTGTGATTATTTAAACATTTCTGCATGTAACACTACAATGTTTAGGTCATTTTTTTGTAGATTAAGTCGAGGGCTGTCATTTTCGATTTAACATGTGATACTGGTCAAAATTTGGTCAATATCAACTTGACGTATTTCTTTCAATTTTGCATTTAAAAAACCTGAACACCCCTCATTTTGAAGGTGTGTGTGTAGAATGTTGCTCCTATTTTGATTTTGGAATTCACTCTTCAGTTGTCAAAATGCCGTCCAAGCAAGAAGAGCAGCGTATCAAAATTTTGCTCGCGCATCGCGAAAATCCGAGCTACTCGCACGCAAAGTTGGCAAAATCGCTAAAAGTTGCCAAATCAACCGTTACAAATGTAATTAAAGTGTTTGGGGAACGTTTGTCGACAGCCAGGAAGTCTGGATCGGGGAAATCGAAAACCGGAAGCCGCTGAGACGACAAAGAGAGTTGCCGGTAGTTTCAAGCGAAACCCTAACCTATCTCTCCGAGATGCCGCAAATAAGCTGGGTGTATCGTCTACAACCGTGCATCGAGCCAAAAACGAGCCGGACTATCGACTTACAAGAAGGTAGTGACTCCAAATCGCGATGATAAACAAAATACGACGGCCAAAGCGCGATCCCGGAGGCTGTACACGACGATGCTGACGAAGTTTGACTGCGTGGTAATGGACGACGAAACCTACGTCAAAGCCGACTACAAGCAGCTTCCGGGACAGGAGTTTTATACGGCAAAAGGAAGGGGAAAGGTAGCAGATATTTTCAAGCACACGAAACTGTCAAAGTTCGCAAAGAAATATCTGGTTTGGCAAACCATCTGTACCTGTGGCTTGAAAAGCAGCATTTTCATAGCTTCCGGGACTGTCAGCCAAGAAATTTACGTGAAAGAGTGTTTGAATAAACGTCTGCTGCCTTTCCTGAAGAAACACGGTTGTTCCGTACTGTTTTGGCCGGATTTGGCATCTTGCCATTACGGTAAAAAGGCCATGGAGTGGTACGCCGCCAACAACGTGCAGGTGGTTCCCAAGGACAAGAACCCTCCCAACACGCCAGAGCTCCGCCCAATTGAGAAATACTGGGCTATTGTCAAGCGGAACCTAAAGAAGACCAAAAAAACTGCTAAGGACGAGCAGCAGTTCAAGGCAAACTGGCTTTCTGCGGCGAAGAAGGTGGACAAGGTGGCTGTACAAAATCTGATGGCAGGGTCAAGCGTAAGGCCGGCAATTCGGATTTGGAAAAGCGGAAGCCTAACTGAATATTTTTCCTGAATTTTATACTAATTGAACTTGAAAAAGAAATTTAATTTGATTTTTTAAATAAACGATTTCACCGATTTACACGCGTTTTCCCTTGACCAAATTTTGACCGTATCACCCTTTAAACATTTGTGTTTCATTTGCATGGGAGACCCTCCTTTCAGGGAAGGGAGCGGTCTCTTACTACCATAAGAACCTTTTCCTGCTGCAAAAACCCTTCTATATTAAATTTCACGCTGATCGGTTCAGTAGTTTTCGAGTCTAAAGGTTCAGACAGACAAACTGACAGACAGAAATTTGTTTTTATAAACATAGATTCTCTGAAATTTGGAAGCATTCTCGAAAACTTCGTGTATATATTGATACACTTCTTGATTTTCTTACACTTCTCAGCTTAACTTCGGGGAAATTTTCTTACTGATCAAATCTTCCAAACGAGGTGAGAGGGAAAGTAAGGAGTTTTAATTCCTGCATGAGTGTGTGTCTTCATAGTAAGGTGTAAACAGTGAGGATAGATGTTTTTTACCATATTTTAATATTTTGTGATGAATATAGTTATGGTCATATGAATTATTTTTGTGTAGACTGCTTCTTCGGTTAGTCAGTGATTATCTCTTGAATTTCAGAGAAGCTCTTCCTGATCTCCTGCAAGGCTCTGTGCTAAAATTCTGTGAAGTTTACTCCTGAACCTCACACGAAATTCCTCATGAACTTCTTGGCAGTCACTCCTTATTTTTTTGCGAAATTCACATTTAAGAACCGAACCTTACTTTCCAGAAACATTTGGTAAGTTTATTCCTGAACATAGTTACTTTTTAACTTCTGTTGTGTCCCATCCTAAACTACGAGCAAAATTTCTGCAAAACTTTGGGAAAGTACTCTCCAGAATTTCTTGGAAAATCTTCTTAAAGTTGTCAGAAGTTTCTTCCTGAACTTCCGAGATGTTCTCTTTTCAACATCAGGGGAGTATTTTCCTGAACTTCGGGGAAGATTGTTCCTGAATTTCTGAGAAACTCCTGCTTGAACTACTAGAACTAGGGGAACTCTACACTTCTGGAAAGTTTCTTCCTGATTTTATAAAAAGAATCTACCTGAACTTCTGCGATTTCCTGAACTCCAAAAAGTTTTCATTTTGAATTGATGGAATGTTCGATTCGAAACTTTAGGGAAGCTCTCTAACACTTCTGGGTAGTTCCAACTAAGCTTTTGGTCACTTTGGAACTTCTGAGAAGTCCTCTTGTAAACTTTTGAGGAGTTCGTAACTGATTTTTTTTGAAAAATTCCTTCTTGATCGTACAGGTAGTGCCCTCTCTAGTAAGTTTCTTCCTGAAATTTGGGGAAGTTTTTTCCTGAGCTTATTCTTTCCAAACTTCTGATTGGTCACCCTGAAATGCGAGGACATTTTTATTTAAAATAAAAGCCGTCTCCAATTTCTAAGAAAATTCCCTAAAATTTTTTCTTGAAGTTTCATCTTGGACTTCCGAACTTTTGGGAAATTTTGTCCAGAACTTTGAGGAAGTTCGTTCCGGAACTATTGGAAAATTGATGCGCAAATTAGAAGAAAGTACCTCCTATGCTCCTGGGAAGTTTCTTTCTGTTCTCTCTAAAGAATTTTGAGAAATCCTTGTTCTGAAATTTTGAAATGTTCTCCTCTGAGCTTTGGAAATGCTGGCTAGCACTTCCCGAAGAATTTTTTTCCAGATTTTTCGAGAAATTATAGGTTGTTCCCGTCTCAAATTTGGGTAAGTTTTTTTCTGAACTTCTGGGAAATTCAATCTTGAATTTCAGGGAAGAACTCCAAAACCTCTGAAAAGTTCCAAACTTCAAAAAATATCCTCTTTCCTGAAGCTCTGATAAGTCCTCTCCTGATTCTTGGGGAAGTACTGCCCTGAAATTCTGGTAAGTATGATCTTGAACTTCGGCAATGTTTGGTCCTGAACTTTTGAAGATTCGTCTTGCTTGAACTGCTTGCTCCCAATATTTCTGAGAACTTTCTACCTGACCATCGGAGAAGTTTTTTTTTCGATGAAGTCTCTTCCTCGCGAATTATCTTTCTGAAGCTCTGGGAAGCCTACTGCTTAATTTTCCGGGATGTGATTCTGGGTCTTTTCTTCCTTTACTTCCAGGAATCTAGGACTTATTCAGGGATATACTGAAATGATGCGTTTAGTAGTACTTTGGAACAATTAAGAGTTTTGAGGTTTATTTCAATAGCTCATAACTTTTACTGCTGTTCTGTCTCTGAGTGGCAACCAACTGGGCTTTAGAGAAAATGTTAGGATCACAAAAGTAATGGTTTCCAAACGAGAGAATAAAATGTACTTTTTGTTATTCTGACCCAAGGCGTATTGGTTGGCCAAATAACTCAAGTTCCTAGTCAATATCCTACCACGTTTGCTGGCTTCACGCCGAAAGCCTCTGGCGATGCCCATATTAATGTTTGAAAATTGGATTTATCCTTCTTATCAACATGCAACCCTAGGAGTGGACAGCAATTTCTGCTAGAACCAAAGATGTGAAGAGAAAGTTTTGATATGTCCGTTTTGATAAGAGCACGACAGGTTGTGAAATTGAATAGAAGTAGTTCAAATTTAGCGTAGGGCAGCTATGCCAAAAAGTTGGCCCACCGCTTTCGTTTCTTCAAGGATTTCTACTTTAAATGATACCTACGATATTTTAAAATATTTCAACCAAGCTTCTTACCGTGTTTACTATACTGTTCAGATCTTCCTACGTTTTAAATCTGACCTTCAGAGAATACCTTTATTTGAAATTTAAAAAAAAATTCAAAGGTCTGAAAAAGTCTGCCACCTAAATAAAATGTCTGCTAAATGTCTGCATCGTATAAAAAGTCTGCAACAAAATCGAAAAGCCTGCAAATTTACAGACATGTCTGTAAATATGGCATCCCTGATTGTGACAGAGCATCCTACTGTTTGCTGGGCCTACTTGTAAGAGTTTCCTTCCTTGAAAAGCATTTTTATCTTACTCCACTGTTCCGGGATGCAATGTTTTCGACGGTCAATTTTCCTGCAAAAAAACGAAGATGAGAACAAAAACCGAAATTAATTTTCATTGAATTTTAAGCTTTTTGTTCCCTTACCATCAGTTTTCAAGACAAATCTTCCACAAGAATGCGACTAGAGTTTATCCAGAAACTTGGAATAATACTCCGCTGCTATTATTTTGAACAGCTGCAAACGCACGCTGTGACAGGTTTGGAGTTAAATGTTTACAAAAATAAATCGTAATGCCTAAGACTAGGTAACACAGTCTGTTTGACAGGCGATGCCACCATTACATATGCAAGTGGTTTGTCCATGGATTGTTGATAATACGAATACCAAAAGTTGTGTTCAATAATTATACAGCGCAGTTATTTTCATTGAAAAAAAATTGTGAATTCGGCCAAGTAACCCATTCGGTCTAATGACTTTCGGCCTGTTTACCCATTCGGCCTGATGGCGTTTGACCTGATTTTCGAAAAGAAGTAACTGAACGACAAGCTCCTAATGCTCAAACAACCTATCTAAGGGCCTACTTTTTTCCTGCTTTTCTTTGTATCTTCACAGACAAAAAAACTGAGTTTTCATTGTGATGTAAATATCATAGCTTGCACAATTTTATTCCATTCCACTCGAAGAATAAACTTGCATTAAATACTTTTAACCAAGACGAGCTTTTGCATACAATATTATCCGCAATGTATGCTATCTGCCAGAGCATTACACGATGGATAATGCAGTATTTTATGTTTTGCGACGCTCCGTTTATGTGATAATTAACAGAAATTTACACTTCTTTTGGAGCTGTGTGGCTCATTATTCTTTTTAAAACAGATTCTCTTTTCTGAATTTTAGGTTAAAAATATGTGATTCCATTAAAATGTCTACCTGAGTCTAACACTGAGCACTCTCTTTAATCCTTTGAAATCGTAGAGGCGTTGGATGGGGTTTCCAGTTTTCATTTCTTAAGGGATTCAAATCATTGTGATTTGAAATAAACGACAGGTGTTGTATATAACTTCTCCAAAACTGTCAACCACGGTTCGCTTAAATTGCAAGCATATTATGAATCACGCCGGCATAAGATTTACGAGGTTTAATTAATGATTTGAGCTGTCAGCACGCCGGCTTCGAGCTTTCACATTTAACTTCGTGTCGTTTGAATTCGGTTGTGATAAATTGGCTAATGTCCCATTGAATAAATTAATTCAAGTTCTCGAAACGAGGAGGACGACTATGGGCAACCTTTGCTTATTTCTTATCAAAGGAATTCATTATGAATTCATAAACATTCTGTTACACAACATGAATGTCTTCTTCAGTTTCAATTTCTCACAAATGCCACTTTCAATGATGTTCTTATGCATTAAAAACCGAACATTCATCACCAGAAAACCCTGAGGTGTAACAATGCGTGATTATTTTTCACACCAATCACAGTACGACAAGCTACATAATCGTTCTGGTGGTGTTGAATTCAAAATCGGGCCTTCATACTACACAAGAGGTGCTATCAGATTTATATAATATGCTGTCTATCCGTCGTTTATCCTCCGAGCTCAGTGCTCGCTTTGTCAACTGTTGTGTTGACGTTGAGAAAATATTCCAGTCGATCGTCTTCGGTGGGCCTGAGGGTCCGAGTGACAACAATGACGGCACACATAGTAGTACTACTACACAACAAAGGCCAAGAGTCCATATTCAGACATGTATGAAAGTGACGTTTGGTCGTAGATCACGTCTTTCTCCTGTAGGTTACTGGAGTAAAATTAATATTTAAAGTGACAACCGTTAAGTTGCTGCGCTTTTAGCACTTAAAATACATTCGTGTATTGCATAACTTTCGAAATAGACCATTTCCAAAATGTATATAGCTTGAAAAAGTAGTGTACATTTCTGTTCAATATCAACAGAGCATCACATAACATACAAGTTAACATTATGAATCCTATGAACTTCTAATATATCAAGGTAGATTTTTCATAAGGGCTTAAATGACAAAACGTTAACAATGGCTTCTTCCTTTACTCGCTAGTGGTACTAAAGCTACTCAAATAAGCTTCTAACTTTATCGAATTGGTGAACTCTTCCTCTTCGAAATGACAATGGTTCGGTGAGTTTTCAATGACGAGAAATTCACGGAAGAAGCCATTGTTTACGTTTGTCAGTCAAACATTGTCTCAAATTGTGTATGCAAAAGCCCAGCTTACATAGAAATATTTCTTGCAAGTTGCGTTATCACTTGGAATAAAATACAAATTACACGCATCAGTTTTTACATAGCATTAAAAATTTAGTTTTTTTATACACAGTACAGGGTGCGGCAGAAAATAATGCGAAAATTTGTTCTAATTCTTTCAAATCCCATTTTCAACTATTTCAAGCAATAATATCAACATTTTCGAGTGCAGTTATCTTTATAAAATCCTTTCAAACAAATTTATTCAATGTATCCTCCATTTTTATTAATAACATCCTCAAGCTGACGCCGGAAGGCAGAGCATGCCTTTTGGATGTAGTCCTCCGGCATTGACTGCCATGTGCGTGTTATGCTTTACTTCAGGGTTTTCACACTAGGATGTGATGTTTTGCAGGCTCGTGCTTCAACATATGCCCAAATCGAATAATCCAACGGATTAAGATCTGGACTGCTAGGCGGCCACAAATCCTTCGGCCAAAACTTCATGTTATCGTTCAACCATTGTTGGGTTCGATTGGACGTGTGACACGGCGCTCCATCCTGCTGAAGGACAACGTTTTGGTCCTCGGAGAAGTTGGTCTTCACCCAGGGAAGCACATGGTCCTTTAAAATACCAATATACACTTCGGTATTGATTATAACTTCAGCATCAATGAAAACAGGCGGCAATTTCAAACCGTTGGACGCCACCAAGCCAAACATCATGACACCAGCCGGATGTTTGGTTTGAAATTTGAATTTCACTTTTTCCGGAACGTTCTCCATTTTCTGCGGTGAAATATCACAGCATCGATGCTGAAAAGCTTTTCGTCGGAGAACAGGATTATCATTTTTTCCTTCTTCAACAAGGAAAGCAATCTCTTGGAACGAGTCACTCGTAGTTCCTTGACCCGGTCCGTTATCAAGCGGCGTTTCACTCTGGCTCTGGAAGATGCATGCAGGTCTTCTTTAATGATTCTCCGCATGGATTTCTCCGAAATATTGGCTTCCTTTGCAAGTTTTCTTATGGCACGCACCGGGTTGCGAGCAATTTTTTGCACGGACCGATTTGATCACGTTCGGCTTCCGCTACGTAGGACCACCCTGCAGGGACTTTTTTATGCAGTAAACTGTTGCCAAATAGCACCCTACCACCTTGGAAATCTCTTTCGGCTTCTTCTGGGCGAGCAACAAACTGGTAATCACGTCGAACACTTTTGACAGAAATTAGTGACAAGCTACACGAATGAACCCAGTACTCAAGATTGAACATTTTCTCATTATTTTATGCCGCACCCTGTACGTGTCAGGAAGCAGAAGTCGCGTCCATTGGTGTCGGAGCTGCAGGCAATAACGCAGCGGCAGCGTCTGAATGAGATGGTCAACTCGATTTTCCCGGCAAATCGCGACTGGCAGGGCACTTCGTATTATACTTGCCACACGAAGGAAGTGAGCTTCGAGTTGAAGTTCATTTCACACGCCAAGTTTCCCAAGAAGGTGCTGCTGTGGCTGACTAACAGCGAGAAGGAGATGTCAAAGCCGCTCTTTTTTCGCTCGAGACTGGCCGTGAACGGGGAAACTTATAGTACAAAATGCCTGCCGGAAGTTGCGTCGTTCATCAGGAAATACCATAAGGGCGAAGACGTGGTGTTCTGGCCGGATCTGGCGTCGGCCCACTACTTGAAGCGATCTTTGGAGGAGATGGAGCGGCTGAATATCAATCTGGTACTCAAGACGGTGAACCCGCCCAACGTCCCTCTGCTGCGTCCCATCGAGAATTTCTGGGCCAGCCTGAAGCGTAAGATCCACTACAACTGTTTTGTCGCGAAAACTGAGGAGGAGGAATTGATAAACAAAACGAAGAAAGAACTCAAAAACATGCCTATACGCACGTCTGCCATGGCGAATGTTCCGGTTAACTGCCGGAAGGCCGCACGCAAGGGCGTAGAATTGTTTTGCAAGTGAGCTTAAATAATTACCTTCCATGGTAAATTCATCAAAAGCACTTATCTTATCTTAGCTTTTTTTATCACCATCCGAAGAAAAAAAGTCATTTTTTTTAATGCAAACGTTACCTTTTTCTGATGTAATTTAAAGTGGTGGCCATATATTACCTTCGTGCCAAATTAAAGCCTTACTCTTTTTATTTCTAGAAATATTCTGTTTACAAGAGGTTTTAAAACAGATTTAAGAGATACATATGGCATGATAAGCAAGTTCAGAATAGCGCAAAGTCGAGATTTTTACAAAACAGTCCATCAATTTGAGTTGAGGAAAGTGACATTCTCATTTTTACACCCCGTTTGATCAACCAAGTACACCTTGGTGGCCTGGTTTGACAGAGATCTACTTATTAATAAAAATCTTAGTTTCTATAAAACACTCGCACTTTGAACATGATATTCATTAAATTCTGCACAGTTGCTTTTGTGACTTTCCTGATAGCTCTGGTTCAGTTTTTTTTCTGAAACTCGCGCATGTTTTTGGACATTATACCTCCTTTTGAAAGTGCCGCTTGACAATCGGTCAATACCGTCCAAATGGCCGAAAATCCGGACAGTTCGGCGGATTGATGTTCTTTTTCACGAATTGTACATTATTGTCTGCCAACCACTGTTGAACCGACTTAGCGTAGTATGCGGAAGTCAAGTACAGTGACAGCAATCTCTTCTTCAAACATTCTTCCTCCGTTATGCAATTTGGTTGTACGTGACACCCTCTGCCATGCACCAACAATGAATATTTTTCCGCGTGTCCACATTAATTCGACTCAACTGTACCGAAACCAATCGATTGCAACACTGTTTATGACATGTAAACAAACACGTCACCGAAAAACACCCTAAAAAAATCGGTGATTTTAGAGTAATTACTGATTGAATAATGCTAACTACTTTTCGATACACTCTTAATTTGAAGTCGCTAAGAGATCGCAGCAAGCCGTGCTTTGAAACTGACGTGTTTTGTTTTCGCGAAAAAAAAAATCAAACATTAATTCGAAACTTAACTTAAACTAAAAGTGAAATAATAAAATCTCCAAGTGCATTGTGCGAGCCGTATTGAATACAATCGATTCCCTCTCGAAATGTGTGAGTGTCGGTAGTGTTTCCTTGCGTTTTTGTTATTTTGTGCTTCGCTCCCGAACCCAAAAGAAGAGTTACATCAGTTTAGTTTTAATTATTAGTGGTAGTATTGTGATACCCGGACATAAATTACTAAGTTAGAGTGTTTTTCCGCCACTGAATCAATGAGTATTAGCAGTTTCGAAGTTTGTTATTGACTAAAGAGCCTCGTCTCTTGGCATTGGAATATTGGCAGAGTGTGAAGTGAAAAAAGAAGACTAATGCAACGTAGAGAACGGCCATTTGGTGATCAGAAGCTGCAAATGAAGACAAGGTATTTTGTCGAAAGTGCATGAAATTAATAATGAATCAACGCCGATTTTTTTTTACGAATGAACAAGATAGTGTCACTAAGGAAGTGGCCATGGGTGAGATCTATCTGCTTATAATCATACAACAATAATCTTATTTTAAAAATAATACTAAATTTAACATTTCCAAATCTGGAAGTGTGTTGCAGTGCCCTTATCCAAATGATATCGGTACCCTAAGAGCACACTTGTTGCCATTAGGTTGAGAAAACATAAATATGACTTGCTAAGTCTCAATCAAGTTGCTACAACTAATTATGATCGTAGTGTGCTTCTTGGGTAATGTTTACATGCGGGCTTATTGTATGTAAAAGAAACCTTGGAATGGGCGTGACTCTCTAGACATTCTAAAATGGGTTGTTGTAAAAAGGTTTCATCCATAATACCATCGCCAGCCAAGAATGGAATTTTTCTATGTTTTTACTAAAGAATATGAAGAAGCTGAAAATCATTTTGAACCTATTATCAAGAAAGCAGAATCAATTCCTGCTTATCAGAAAATCCATTCCTTTATTCGAATATCGAGCAACAATAAACCTAAAATATTCAAAGTATATAAATAAACGGTTGAAAAAGTCATAAGGCGTTAGAGTGAACCTTATAGTGCATGTGTTTTAAAATAAAGTATGAATCTTTAATCAGTTTGAGTAAGATTAAGTGCCTCCCTTAGCTCAGTCGCTAAAGGCACAGCTACAAAGCAATACCATGCTGGAGGTGGCAGGGTTCGATTCCCAGTCTGGTCTAGGAATTTTTCGCTATGCAAAATTTCTTGACTCCCTGGGCCACACAATTATACTAATGCAGAAATTGTACCTGCACCCAAAATAAAAAAGCAAGATTGTAATGCAATTTCGCATGATTTTGTTTCATTTCTCGTAATGAATCGTAAATTGGAGGAAAAATGCAACATTGGTCGTGGGCAAAAAAGCAACACATCTATTCGCTTTGAAAAAATCATTGCGTGAGTGAGGTTGTGCAGTCTATTAGTGTTGAGTATAAGATTGGAGTCCGGAGGTTCGATGGTCAAACATAAACAATCACATTACGCCACCGAGTTTCGAACCAAGGCCGCCTGCGTTATGGCTCTAGATTGTAACCATTCTGCCACTTTAACAAGATGAAATGAATGGTATAAAAGCCCAACCGTTGCTTAGATTGTCGAGGCACTTGGCGACACAACAAGGAAGCAAATGTCTCTCACACACAGGGGAGAGGGAGATCGAAGCGTGATGTCGAGTAAAAGTTAAAAAAATGCACTTGACAGCGGAATACCAACAGTGCACTATGGTCCAGATCACGAATTTACGAGGAAACATGCTCCCAGCGCCTAAACTTGAAACTTTACAGCAAAGTAATGTTCTACAATATGGTTTGTATCATCAAGGCCCATTTTTTGATGTTAATTAAAATTAGGGTGGTCCCCATTTTCACGGAAATACAAAAACTAACTTTTTTATTTGCAGAAATAGACGTTTACATCCTTTGGCAAAATTGTAGCACAAAAAATTTCATGGAATTTTTATTAAAAAATTTTTTTTGTACCTTTAAAATTGACCGATTTAGAGCAATTTTTTCTCATCAACTTAGGGAGTACCATGAAAAATTGATTTTTTTGTCCTTACTTTTTTATTTCAATTCCCACCGTAAAGTTGTGTTTAGACGAATTTTATAACTTTTTAAGACGCGTACTTTGGTGTACAAATTTTACCGCTAGCATCAATAAATCAATAGTTATTGAAGTTTTTCTTCAAAAAATACGCCTTTTTTATATGTTGATTTTCATGATTGGGGCAAATACAAAAAAAAATTATAGACGTCATTTGAAAGGAAAATTTATATTGTTTAACGTATGTGAAAACTAGAGATATGATATTTCTGTATCTTGAGAAAATTACATTTGAATCTGCAATAGTTTAAGAAGAAAAACTTCAATAACTATTGATTGGTTGAAGCTAGCGGTAAAATTAAATACATCAAAATACGCGCCTTTAAAAGTTCTACAACTCGTCCGAACACAACTTAACGATGAAAATTGAAATAAAAAAGTTAGGACAGAAAAACTTTTTTTATGGTTCACCTTAAGTTGACGAGAGAAAAGTTGCTCTAAATCGGTCAATTTTCAAGCTACAAAAAAAATGTTTAATAAAAATTTATGAAATTTTCTGCGCTACAATTTTGCCAAAGAATGTAAACGTCTATTTCTGCAAATAAAAAAGTTAGTTTTGCATTTCCGTAAAAATGGGGACCCCTAATTTTAATCAATAAAAAAAATAGGAATACGTTTTTATTTCAAGTTTCATCACCATTTTTTTTAAGGTTAATAATTGACCGATTTAGAGCAACTTTTCCCTCGTCAACTTAGGGTGAGCCATGAAAAAGATTTTCTGTCCTAACTTTTTATTTCAATTTCCATCGTATAAGTTAGTGTTCAGACGAAGTTATCGAACTTTCAAAGGCGCGTACTTTGATATATTAACTTTGTCACTAACTTTAACCAATCAATAGTTATTGAAGTTTTTCTGCTTAAACCATTCCAGATTCAAATGTAATTTTCTCAAGATACAGAAATATCATATCTCTAGTTTTCACATATGTTGAACAATATAAATTGTCCTTTCAAATGATGGCTTTAATTTGTTTTTGTATTTGCCCCAATCATGAAAATCAACATATAAAAAGGCGTATTTTTAAGAAAAACTTCAATAACTATTGATTTATTGAAGCTAGCGGTAAAATTTGTACACCAAAGTACGCGTCTTAAAAAGTTATAAAACTTGTCAAACACAACTTTACGGTGAGAATTGAAATAAAAGTAAGGGCAAAAAAATCAATTTTTTATAGTACACCTAAGTTGATGAAAAAAATTGCTCTAAATCAGTCAATTTTCAGGTACAAAAAATTTTTAATAAAAATTCCATGAAATTTTTGCGCTACAATTTTGCCAAAAATGTAAACGTCTATTTCTGCAGATAAAAAGTTAGTTTTGTATTTCCGTGAAAATGGGGACCACCTAATTTTAATCAACATCAAAAAATGGGCCTTGATGATACAAACCATATTGTAGAACATTACTTTGCTGTAAAGTTTCAAGTTTAGGCGCTGGGAGCATGTTTCCTCGTAAATTCGTGATCTGGACCATAGTGCAGTGGCCGATAGCGTTGCGGCATTCTCTGGTATTGTAAAGTTGTTGACGGTTGAACGGTTGCTTCGACTGTCAAGGCACTAAGCACACAACGAAAAATTAGTTTCGCAGAATCTGTGTGCTGCCAAGCACTTGCACACACTTGCGTGGCTTTGTTTATACCAAAAAACGCTTTGTGGATCATGATGGGCAAGATTGCTATTTCTGAATGATGCAGATTTATCAAGATATGATTGAAAAACTGCAGTTGCATTTTTTGCCACCTTAGTAACTTTTCGGTGTGGCATCAAAAGCTCTCAATTAATAACTGTGGAAGTGCTCTTAGAACACAAAGTTGATAGCAAGCAATAAGCGAATTGTGAAAACAATAAGCTTGAAATGCTAAAAGCAGAAGAAGATGAAGTTCCCTTGCTTGTCTTGAGTTTGCATATATATACACGTGTAACTAATCCGAGTGCCCCGCAGGTATCGGTCCCAAAAGCTAACGTTAGTTAACTAGTGATAAGTAAGATTAAGGAAAACCAAATATACAAAGAGAGTTGTAATAAAATCAAATAGAATATCTTCAAAATATAATACAATCTGAATCATAATAAGTATAAAGCATTGTTCCATTTCTCCCCAAATTTATCCGACACATATATATATTCGACATTATCAACTTGTTTTTTTTAAAGAAGTAACAGGTAAGTCTGAAAGCCTCCGTGCTTGAAAGTGAAAAGTTTGTCCCTTTATGAGCAATATTTAAATGTACATATTATTGCTGGATAACGAGACGAGCTTTCGAAAGTGGCCAAAAATGTGTAAATATAATTACTTTTGTTTTAAATTCGCAGTAAATTGAGACTGAATGAGTTTAGGAAAATTATTTGTTAGGGTTAGTTTGTTAAAAATGACGCATAAAATCTATTTTTTTCTATTGTCTTGCTAAACTCTGATACAGATTAAAAATTGTTGCAACGAACATCAGTTTGGAAGAAGTATCCGTCCAAAATCGCTTCACCAGCTCCCAAGATATAACTTCAGTTTTCTTAGAAAAAAAAGTGATGAAAATTTTAGGGGGTTTATTTGAGAAAATTATTTACCGTTCTATTTTTCTTACAGTGTATTTTTTTCCATAAAGAATATTTCCTACAATTTGATCCGATAAAGCGTTGCAAGGTAATGAATTTCCAAATTATGCATAGGCCTAAATGAAAAGTTAGTCTTGCTTAGTTACTTTTTTCAATGGCAAATGCCATCATAGGCAGAACTCACTAAATCGGCAAAGTTTTATTTCAATCGGAGATGGTCGTACCAATGCGATTTGATATTTGGGATGGAAATGCTCTAACTAACTCAATTAGGTGAGCATTATATTTTGCCTTACACTCCAGTACAATTGTATACTATCTCTTTTTCTCAAACGGAAATGTTACTCAATTTTTGTAAAAAGTGGATCTACTCAAAAATTGAGTTGATCTACTTTTTAACAAGATTTGAGTTACATTTCCGTGAGAGAAAATAAGATGGTAAACAATTGTACTCAAAAGCGGGAGTGTACAATGTATTTTTGCTATAAAATCAGCAAGCCGATAAAAAAAAATATAAGCAATACAAATCATCTTTTAACAATTTTTGGCCATCACTTTCGTTCGAGTAATCCCATGTGCGGCAGTTGGAAAAGCTAGCAAACCAGCAGACACGGGAAGCCATCTGAAAAGGAAGCATTTCGAGACATGCTTTCGCCATAAGTCAACGACGATACACTCAGGGTATTGTTTCGCTTGTCAATTATGCTTCTTTCAGAACGGGTGAATGGGAAGTGGTACCAACATCTTTCTTTCAGAACGAACCGAGTGAATAGAAGAAGAAGAAGGCAAAGTTGAGGAGCTTTCGCATAATCCCATCCATGATGATGGGGTTTCGCTTTCGAAGCGAAACTCGACACTGTCCTGTGATGGGTGCGTGCCGGGAAACGTGTGGGTGCGAAATTATTCAAATCCGCCCTGTCGTGAGTGACAAATTGGGTGGAAGTGGATTTTGCGGTGAACGGGCGGAGGAATGTGCCTGGGATTGATTGTGATACTTTTTCGTGAAATCAATTACGGCTTGGAATGGCGATGAATGGTTTGGAGTTAAATTTGGCACGATGTGTTATTCGGTTGTTCGGAAACCTATTAAAGGATGGGAATTTGATGGAAGATTTTCCTTCAGTGGGCGTTGTTGCGCCTATTTTACAAAGTTTCTAACAACTGTATCATGAGTCTCCTAATGTAGGAAATTAAATCGGACGAATTTTTCCCAATATGAAGCTCTATAACCCAATGTAAAATGATAATCTCTGTCGAGGAAAGTCGAGCAGGCTGTTGAAGATCCCTTGAATGAAGCTCGGCATGGGTTGATTGAACGATAAATCCCTTTTAAATTATTCAACTGGTTATTACAATTAGTTGATTAGGAAGGGCTCAAATCGTTTCCGGAAACATATCAGTTGCTCATAGTTCATTTTTTTATTCCACAACGCATTTGATTTTCTGAGGATCATATGAAAACCACCATTTGGAACTGCGCCCCTTACGTAGCATACGAAACCGAAATACACTGAAGTTTTTTTTAAGCGGTCCGCGTAAAAAAAACGCGTTATTTCAAAACGTGACGTATAAAAAGTTAAGGAAATAAAAATTATATTTCATATTCATATTGAAAGAATATGGTCATAAAAATGGATTGGTGGTGGAAAAACATGGTTCCAGTAACATTGGCCACCGGGAATCTGCTACAAATGGATAGAGGTTGTTAATTCAATGTGTGAGCAAAACAGTCCAGAGTAGTTATAGAGGCAAAATTTCTCAGTGTGTCATTCGTCGTCTTTTGACATTATCATATCAGTTCCACATTATGCCACAGAGATGGCGCTGCAGTCTATATTTTCTAAATTAAGCGCTAGAGATTTGCCGTCTTCGGCAAAGTTTCTCAGTATGTCATTCGTCGTCTTTTGACATTGTCATATTAGTTCTAAATTTTGCCGCAAATATGGCAGCGCCATCTCGGAGGTACGATCTGGATCTAACGTTATTTTTTTAAATGCCTTTATTATATACAATTAACATTTTTGCTAAAGACAGCACCTTCCTAGAGCATGATTTGGCAATTTAGATTGCGGCGCCATATTTGCGGCGCAATTTGGAACTAATCTGATAATGTCAAGTGACTATATTTTACATTCTCAACAACTTTACTGAGAACGGCAACTCTCTAAAGCTTCATTTGGAAAAGATATTTTAGCATGGTTTTTTTTTACGCGGTCCGTTATTCCAAAAAACGACGTAAGAAAACCGCGTTATTTCAAAAGAACAACGTAAAAACAGTCAAGTCACAATTAATTTCCTTGTATTGCCTATTTTTTTTTTCTTATCATAACCATTTCAGGCACATGAGGTTGGGGTACCTTTTTGGAATTCAATTCGCGATATTTCAAGGATTTTCAATCGTAGGAAGTTGAAACTCTGCAAGATCCAAGAGAATGACGGTCAAAATTGATTGCAGGGGTAAACAGAATTTTCTAGCAAGAAAAAAGATGGTGGGGGGGGGGGGGTCCAACTTTTTTTTAACCCTTAAAAGGCCGATACGGTACCCGGGTACCCACAAAACTAAAATGTCTACATCTCCGGCAATTTTCATCCGATTTCAACAGATTTGGACTCCTTGGATTGAGAATTTCCTCTTCTATCACGATGGACCATTTCGAAAACTCTAAATTCTAGAAAATCCGGATTTACACGGGCATGTCCTGATATAATGATACTGATTTTAAAATTTCTTCAGCAGATTGACTTTTCTTGTTTTGGGTCCATCGGATGTATGAAACTTTAAGTGGCCAGTCCGGAGTAGGTTCCTCAAGGGTCCGTGGCTGGTCATAGGCATTTTTCAATGGAACCATAACAATATGTGTATCGAACTGCTTGAAATTTTCTCAAGCGTTTGTTTCTTGTTATCCTGAGTTCACCAGACAAGTAGGCCTTGGAGTGGCCGTTTGTCACTGAACCGGTCATTCCGAAACAGGTTCCCGTGAGGCCTGGAGCCATTTTCTGAAGTAAACCCTTGCAATATGGTATCAAAATTCATGAATTTTCTTCAGTAGGTTATTCGTCAACGTTTTGTGACCATTTGATGATTTGTCCCCGGACTGATTATTCCGGAACAGGTTCCCGTGGGGCTTTGAATGGCCAGAAAAATCTCAGAAGGAAACTCTAGCAATATGGGTATCAAAATTCATTAAATTTCGTCAGTAGGATATTTGTCAAGGTTTTAAGGCCGTTTGATTATTTGTTCCTGGAATGTTTATTTCGGAACAGGTTCATGTGAGGCCTCGAGTGGCCATAAACATATTCAGAAGGAAGCACTGGCAATATGAGTATCAAAATTCATGGCTTTTTTTTAGTATGATATTTCTCAACGTTTTGTGGCCATCTTATGATTTGTCCTTGAAGTGGTCATTCCGGAACAGGTTCCCGTATGGCTTCGATTGGCCATAAACATGTCTAGAAGAAAGCTCTGGCAATATGGGTATCAAAATTCATGAAATTTCTTAAGTAGGATATTCTCAACGTTTTATGGACATCTGACGACTTATCAACGTAACGGTCATCCTAGTACAGTTTCCCGTATGTCAGACATTGCCTAGGTTTCCTTTTAAATATGTTCATGGCCACTCGAGGCTTCACGGGAATCTGATCCGGAATGACTGGTTCAGGGACAAATCATCGGATGATCAAAAAACGGTGACAAATATCCAACTGAAAAAAATTCATGAATTTTGATGATATTGCTGAGGTTTTATTTTGAGAATGTTTATGGCCACTCTAAGTCCCACTGGAACCTGTTCCGGAATAATCGATCTGAGAACACATCATCAAATGGCGACAAAATGTTGACAGATATCTTACTGGAGAAATTTGATGAATTTTGATACCTATCTTGCTGGGGTTTCCTTCTATATATGTTCGTGGCCACTCTAGGCCTTCTGCGAACCTGTTCCGGAATAACCGATCTGGGGACAAGTTGGCATATTGAGGTATATGGAATAGAAATGTTTTTAAAGGAATTATTCCATTGGTTTGACAGTCTTTTCCAGAAATTCACTTGATATTCCCAAATAATGTCTCCGTCAGCTTCCCAAAAGTACAGCCTTCTTGCTACAGCCAGTTTGAACTGCATCGACTGTCTCTGTGTGAACCGAACTATCGCTTGCTACCGTACGTTCGGTACCCAACCCGAGATGTATCGACAACAGGGCACGCAACATGAAAAAATTGGAACAGTCCGTGCGTGCTACGCCGGCTTTCCTGAAACCATCACGCTCAAAGCTTTCCATTTTATCATGTTTTCTGTTCACCCGACAGTTTTTTGTCTACCCGAGTAGGCTGTCACGAGAAAGATCTCGTGAGGCTGTCGGGTTCCTCCATCCTCTTGCTCATTTTCGAACGAATGAAGTTGATTTTATTCAATATTTATTTTGGTACTATGTGTGATTTATCGGTATTTCGTTTGGTCGCCTCAATATAAAGTTGAGCATTAATTAGGTTGCTAGTTGACGGAACAAGAATAAGAGTTATTATTATTCACTGTACCTACATTGGCAGCCCTAAGTTTGCGCCTTTAAAACTAAAGAAATAATCCATTAAAAATTGAAAGCCGTTCCATAAAATACGTAGTTATGATCCATAAAATTCTGTAAAAAACCCATAAAAATAGAAAATGATCCAAAAATGTATCAATGTGATTCATAATGTATTTGCAATTTAGCAATTAAATTTCAAAAATGTTCCGTTTTATAGGAAATGATCGAAAAAAAATGTGTAATCACGTTACAAATAACGTTACGTAAAATTTAGTTTGAAACTGATTGGGCACGATCAGCTGAATTTTATTAAGGAATAAGTAGGGAATAAGACATTGAACGGAAATTTTCCTTTCTCCATAGTATTTGTAATTCGTAACAATAATTTCAAATATGTTGCTTATAATTTCTCATCAAATGTGCTGTTCAGGACATGATTTAAATATTTTTAACAATAGGAGAGCAAAAATAACGAAATTTGCACCAGTCTCACTGGCATGTTACTGAATCTGAATAGTGGCGCATCATGGGTTCAATTTCCCAATCTTTATGGACTTTTTTTTTTTAAATAGTCCCCAAATCTAAAAAAAGTAATTCAGTATCACGAGTTCAATGTCTGGGATTGAGCAAAGTCAAATTTTGGTACTGTATAGTTTATAAAAAGTTCTTTCAAACTTAAAGAGAAATATAAATACTACAAGTTATGAATTACCTCTACTAATGACTGCTAAGAATAAACAATGAAGGCAAAAGAACATCCTTTCAAAGTTAACTCAACACATTTTGGTGAACGTTAGATAGAGTTCTTTAATAAACTCTTCTGTAAACCATTGTTAGACCCGTAACGTTGGTAGATCACCCTTTCGCGGTGCGTTACGGGTATCACATCCAACACCGAACCGTAGTCTGAATTAATTCAAACTAGGGAACATATTTGTTTTTTTTTGTAGTCAAAGGAACATATCATAGTCTTTATAACATTTTATGTCTTGTGAAAAGTGACAATACTCGGATTGATCCCCTGAGGATCAGCGTTGCATAAGGAATACATTTTCTATAGTTTTAATTGGTTATGACTAGGGTTCTGATGCATGGTCAGTATCGGAATCATTAATTGTTTACTTTCCAATGAATTTACGAATTGCTAAATAATGTAAATGTGCAATAAATACAAATGAGAATTGTTGAATAAACATATTTCAAATGTTATTAAGCAGGGGATATTGAATAGATTCTCCAATTTTGAGTAAACAAAGGTTGAAAAGCACTTTTGATTCAAAATAAAATGACGGTTGATAAGCTCAACAGTGAATTTGAAGAAATGTTTTTACAAACTAAAATTGTTACTTGGGTCATCCTTTACCACTAAACTTCCACCCGTACCATTTCCATCCGCACGGACTACATCCGTGCGACTTTTACTCGCACCACTTCCACTTGTTCCCAATTCCATAAGCACCACTTTAAATCTTAATAACGTCGCCCAGATTGGTTTCACATAAATTTCCATTTCGGAATTGTTGTAAAAATCGTCGGAGCATAATAACCGGCCGAACACAATTAGGGAGCCTTGATCATATCACACCAAGTTATAGTTCTGGCGACAGCTATCTGTTGAGACTACCGAATCCTATTTCCATGTTCCTCTGTCCAACCCATCCCCAAAAAATGTCACCTATTCTAACCTCGGGTTAGCTGCGAGTATTTAGCCCAACTCCTACTCATCCTACATTATAAAAAAAACAATGAATTATCGGCTCCGTACATCTAACGCAATCGAGCCTCCCAAAGAAATGCACGAGTTAAAAAAATAATCAGTTGACGACTGCAGAAAGCGAATCAATGAAATATTGGCACTAGCACAATACTCATAACCGAATACGCTTCGGCATTGTACTGGCACTGGTGGTGGACATAAAGCACGAAGACACGACATGAGGAACCAGAGTAAAATATCAGTGGCGAAGTACGTATCGTGTCATTGCGAAATGTAACGAATCAACAACCGAGGCTGACTTAGACCATAATACAAAATACATCCACACGAACATGCGTATTGTGTACAGTAAATGACGGCAACTTTGCATGTCGCATGACTGGTTCACTGTGGGCTGTCGTGGATAGCACAATTGTGAGGCTGTCATAGGGTTAAGGAGGCGACAGTCATCGTAATACTACCGTGAGGCGGTACATTTGGTATACCTGGTCTCCGTACCGGACCGCAGCCCTGGAAACCCAGATTTACGGGAACCAGATGAATCCAACTGGACGTTGCCGCAATGCCCATGAAGCAGATGAGTTTCTGAATCTAACGGTGAAAACAAAAGCGGTACCACTACCGAAAAAATACCTCATTGTACTGCGGCGCCATGTATGCAATGTAATTTGGAACTAATATGATAATATTAAAATACTAGAAATAACATACTGAGAAACTTTGCCGAAGACGGCAACTCTCTAGCGTTTAATTTAGAAAAGATAGACTGCAGTACCATCTATGCGGCATGATGTGGAACTAATATGATTATGTCCAAAGATGACGAATGACATACTGAGAAAGTTGCCCTAAGACTGCATTTCTCTAGCGCCTCATTTTGAAAAGATAGACTGCAGCGCCATCTCTGCCGCATGACGTGGAACTAATATGATAATGTCAAAAGACGACGAATGACACACTGGGAAATTTTGCCGAAGACGAAAACTCTATCCATTTGTAGCAGCTTCCCGGTGGCCAATGTTACTGGAACTATGTTTTTCCACCACCAATACATTTTTATGACCATATACTTTCAATATGCATATGAAATATGATTTTTATTTCCTTGACTTTTTTTACGTCGTTTTATAAAAAAAAACCTTTATTTTACGCGGTACCATTACCGTAGTAAAAAAAAATACAGTGTATTCCATCTCGATCCAGTTCTCCGAGTAAACCTCTGCTGTGGTTCATGGATGAAAAATGTCCCAACGGGAAATCCCTCTTGAATAATTTCACCTCTCCTTCCATGGCTCGCCGGCAAGGAAAACGAGTTGTTTTACATTTGTAATCCTTTCCTGGATATATTTCTTCCTTCTGCAAACCCATAATTTTCCGACTCCGAACTGAAGTCGTGTCCTTCAGTTGGACACCCCCGTGCAGCAAACCAACGGTCCGAACGGCAGTCGAGGAGGATTGAAAAATTGATGGTTTTAAGTTGTTTTCATGATGCATATCCACATTGGGAGTAATTTACGACCCGTAAATATGAACAGATTTCCATACAAATCGAGATCTCTCAATCCTTTATACGTTCGTACGCTAGTAGTACCTGGCCATCAAGTATTCCACCTTCGCATTTTCCGAAGAAAATATTACAACAATAATCAGGACATTTGAATGCAGTAAAACCTGGTGTTTCCATTCGACGACACCTACGCAGGACAGTCGATGTGGATCGCATCCTTCCCTCGCGTGTTCGAGACAGGTACATGCCATACAATGAAACGGAAAGTGTCCCGTTTGTTCTCCGACTTAGCTTCTAACACGCCACACCAAGAGTGAGTGAAATTCAGAATCGTTGCTCGTAAAGTTCGATTTTTCCGAAATGGTGCTTGGAAGGAAGAAGAAGGTGCGGATAATGGTGATTGCGAAATAATAAATAACATCGACCTTGAGAAAAGCGGAGGTGGGCGGGGGGCGTTGGAAGCCTTTCACATTTACGACTCGTACTTGGTTAAGCGCCGCTACCAAAGCCTCGTTTCTGATGCCATTAGCACTTGGAAACTTCACGAGCACAAACAAAAGGTTACACAAATCATACCATAATGAAATTGTTTTACTTCGCCTGCTGCAATGCAGTTAACACGAGATAGTAATTTCCTGCGCAAAACCTGACTCTCGCATGGAAGAAGACTTTCAAGTTGACAGTTCACGTCAATCAATTTCGAACTTGTCAGTTTGCTAGTGCTGGGTACTTTACGATATATTCGGGAAATTCGGTATTTATTATCTTGTTCTTCTATGATAAAGCGCTGAATATGGTCTGATAAATCTACCTTTCTCATATTCACTTAATTACCCTCATCCATCAATCCACAGCTGTGATGCCAAAGCCACTCCAAAAAAAGCATCTTCGATGCACCAGAGGACGCCATCACTTTCCTGGTTGACAACTTTTCATGTTGCTTTAGGACACTTACAGCGAAAGCATCACTCATCTTCAAAAAATATCTCCAGTGGGCCTCTAGACTCAACCTGCTCTATTGATAAGAACGCAACCGAACCAATTCCCCCCGTCGAGCCACCCGCTATCTTTTTAACGACAAAAATTTATCTATTTAAACGGATTTTACGAGCCAACTTTGTGACTCAACGGAAATGATGATTTTCAATCCGGATTTGACGAGAATGGAAAAAAAAAATCACTATTGATGGGGGGAAGTTTGTTGGCAGGACAAGGATGCGCTTAATGGGGATCGGCATTTCATGGAAATATCCACAACACAACGTCGATAACGAGACGCTTGGGAATCAACCTTATCGGAATATGGTGGCTGGACGAGCGATGTCTTGGAAAGGAAAACCAGATGAGCTGGAGGCTTCCAACAGGTTTCGGTTTTCCTTTGAATTTGGGTCCCAGTTCTCGGAAACGAAAACACACCGTTTAGGAACATTGGGGGATAGCTGGAAATCGTGGTTGGTTTTATTATCATCATAACTATTTGATGTTATGGTATATATAGAGTAGAGTCTTATAGACTTCAGTCGGATTGATAACATTTTGTTAAGGTGGTTGGAACGGGTTTCCTCAGATTTTTTAATCTGAGAAGATGATTTCAAGGATTTGTTTTGTCATTGGTTACAATTTCCGCTTACTCATAAATAAGACGATGTGGAGTTCCCAAGCCACTGCGTGACATAATTAATGAACCTTCCCTTTGGGTCATTCTGCGTCGGAAAATGATCGGAAAGGAAACCAATGATCAAAGGACGGATGCTGCTTCTCTACAGGGTGGCAAAGGTTGTCTGTCAGTACTTTTTGTCTCTGTGTATCTCTTACAGTGTACAGTTTTATTTACCGATATGTGCATATTTTTCATTATACATGTACGTAGGTGATTTGTTTTGTAAAATTGTTTGTTTTGGTTACGCATTAAACATGGACGCAAAACGAGAGCTGGAAGTAAATTTATATTTGATTAAATTTTAGACCGTGTTACATCGAATGACGGCTTAAACCCAAGTAGGATTGCAAAAACCATCCAGCTTTATTAAGTTTTATTAATGTTTTATGAATGCCACTAGAAATCACTGGTTTTATTATGGCAGCAAAAGGTGCCAATAGGTTTCAAGTTTTAGTCAGGTTTAGGAGAACCTACATAGATTCTTTACAACGATCTTAAATCCTTGTCTTATACAATTCCTTTTACTCCTACCAAAAGTTTTATTTTGATTTTATGAACTCGTAAAATGCTGTATTGAAATGCCGTTTAGAACTCATTCGGATTATCTTATGATGGTCAGTTCAAAAAGCATTTTGCCTCCAGTAAATGCATTAAATGGCAAATTGGCATTGATGAAAGTCACAAAATTACCAAATAGTTTTGTTGTTGCCATTGCGAAGATAAATTGGCTTTTTGGCAAAACTTTGATTTCTTCCAATCGCCATATTGAAATATATGAAATAATTGAAATGTGAAAAAATAAATACACCAAATATTAAAGGTAATACAAATGAACTGTAGACCAGAGACCAATTTTGGCATTCTTTTAGATAACCTAATTGAATTCCATAAATTTTCAGGAAATTCATGATTAATTCATCGAACATATTTGTTTAAATTTTGTTTTTGTTGCTGTAAACTCGCATTATCTCCGAGGCGAATTTATTATCGGCTCTTATCGTGCCAATATTCACCATAAAATTAAATGCGCATTTGATTTAGAGCATGATATGCTGAAAGAAACTCGATTTATTTTGAATATTTTGCTCTGCAACATTAGAACTTTTTTCTTAGATATTATTTACTGTTAAATCAATCAGAGAGCAGAGAAGCGAACAAAGCAGAACAACAAAAACAAATCACGATATCACCGTGAAGTTTGACAGCTGTGGTCATTTGGCCCTATGCTGGTTTTGATGGCAGCTAATATGTTTTATTAAGGTTCTCAAGTGGTCATAACATCTTTTACTAGAACATTTTCAATATTTTTACATGTCTTGTAAAGGTTTTATTAATTTGTTTTCACAACCGTCTATAGAGTGGGCCACTTTGTACATATTTCGACTTTAAAGATGTTTAGAGGAAGTGTTGGTGGGCAGAACAGTTTTAAATGTAGCTTTATCAACAAAGCCGGAAGGAGTGTCATACGACTGGAAGAAAACTGAAATTGTTACTTGGGATATAGTTCTATATGCCGATGGGTCTCCTTGAGGCTTCCCTGTCTTCGGTAGCAATACTAGAGTCTGGATTTTCCAGGAGTCCGGGAAGAACATCTTTGCATCGTCACCCTGAACATTCCGGGCGCCAGTGAAATAGCCGTCTTGATGGCCCGGTTCGGTATACCGTCAGGTCCTGGTGCTTTGTTTACCTTCAGCGATTTGCCTATCGCAATAAGTTCCTCGTTTGTAACGGTTGCTTTGTCCCTTTCGTGGGGCAGTTCTGCCGTTCTAGGAGGCCAGCTATAGTGATTGCTCGGTTGGAGCTGTCGTGCCCTTGGTTTTGGCCATTACCACCCGATAACCGTCACCCCATGGGTTCGCGTTTTCTTTTGAACACAGATCCTCAAAGCAGGCTCGTCTGCTGGTCTTTATCTCTGTCTTAAGTGCAACTTTAGCGGTGACTAGCACCACGCGGTGGTCCGTTCCGAGTCCAACTGCGATCTTTTCATCCTACTTCTAGCTCGCTGGCAGGTTCTCCGGAGGTCCGCGATCGTGTCCGTCCACCAGTAAACCGGCGATCTTCACATTCCTAGGTTTGATCTTTCTGGTCATGGTTGCATTGCACACTCGTGTAAGTAGTTCTACGAGTTGATCACCGCAAGGATCTTGGGTAGCGCCACGATATCCGTTCTGACTCGTGAACTACCTGACACAGTAGTTGCTGAGTTGCCTCACAGTGGTTTAGATTCAATAGGGTTATCCTCATGTATTTAGCTTTTGGTTTACCCTTGTAGGCCGGGCACTTAGGACCTCCAGTGACATGCTTGTCGTCTCCTTTAGCAGAGCATGTCATGCAATCGGGGGGCTCCTTGCAGTCCCGGGCCTTGTGACCTTTCCCTCCACATCGTCGGTATAGATCGCTCCTATCGGTGCCTTTACATTCTCAAGACATATGCCCGCTCTCAAGGCACTTAAAGCATGCCTTGGACGGCTGGTGCAGACTCAGACACCAGCGCTCAGACTTTTCCACTTTTAGGGCCAAGTCTGCGCCGGCAACCGGGGTTGACTACTCCATCGACACCAGTGGCTTTCATGTTCTTGGTTCGCTTGGTGGCAGCTATCACTTCATCAGCTGATATACTACTATCATCAGAGACAACTATGGGTGTTTCGGCGACTCTAGATATTGCCTCCATAGCCGTGGGCTCATGTAGACTAACAATAGATTAAGCCAAGGTTGTGTGGGGGCCGGCGACGAGGCGACGGTGACGGATGACGAACTCATTGCGATAGCAAAGTCGCTAAAGGTGAACAAAGCGCCGGGACCTGATGGTATCCCGAACCTGGCCATCAAGACGGCTATCTTGCTGGATCCCGGAATGTTCAGGGTGGTGATGCAAAAGTGTCTGGACGAGGGCGTCTTCCCGGACGCCTGGAAAATTCAGAACCTTGTGTTGCTACCAAAGACAGGGAAGCCACCAGGAGATCCATCGGCATATAGACCTATATGTCTGTTGGATACAGCGAGTAAGGTGCTCGAGAGGTAATCCTCAACAGACTGACAAAGTACACGGAGGGTACTGGCGGTCTGTCAGACAATCAGTTTGGCTTCCGCAAAGGAAGTCGACAGGTGGATGCCATCCTGTCCGTCACCAAGACGGCTGAGGTGGCAATCCAGCGTAAGAGGCGAGGAGTCCGCTACTGTGCGGTGGTCACCCTTGACGTGAGAAATGCGTTCAATAGCGCCAGTTGGGTGGCTATCGCCGACTCGCTCCAACGCCTCAAGGTTCCTGGGTACCTGTACAAGATTCTGAAACTACTTCCAGAATCGCGTACTGGTGTACAACACGGAGGAGGGTCAGAAACGTGTACATATCACCGCAGGCGTCCCGCAAGGTTCGATCCTGGGTCCGGTGCTATGGAACACGATGTACGACGAAGTGTTACGGCTCGAGTTCCCGAGCGGGGTGAAGATAGTCGGGTTCGCGGACGACATCACCCTGGAAATATGTGGTGAATCCATCGAGGAGGTGGAGCTGACGGCCTCACACTCCATCGGCATTGTGGAGAGATGGATGCGCTCAAAAAACTGGAGCTAGCTCACCATAAGACTGAGGTCACGGTTGTCAACAACCGAAAATCGAAGCAATA
Source organism: Aedes japonicus (assembly GCA_034211315.2). NCBI lineage: Eukaryota > Metazoa > Arthropoda > Insecta > Diptera > Culicidae > Aedes > Aedes japonicus. Next base: position 27,871 of record JASCZW010004833.1, read on the forward strand.
CGCTACGATTAGTGCGAGCAACTGCACTATTGAATCGAAGATTTCTGAGGTATCTTGGGGTCATGATCGACGATAAGCTGTCGCTTTACCAGCCACGTCGATTACGCTTACAAGAAAGCCTCCATGGCTATCTCGGCATTATCCCGCATGATGTCGAATAGCTCGGCGGTGCAAGGGAGTAAGCGTAAACTCCTGGCCAGTGTCGCCCTGTCCATACTTAGGTACGGCGGGCCGGCATGGATCACCGCCTTGAACATTAAGTGCTACCTAGGTAAGCTGAGAGTACACACTGAGCTAATGTGCCTAAGAGTGGTTAGTGCATACCGAACGGTATCACGCGACGCGGTCTGTGTCCTAGCGGGGATGATGCCAATAGGCATCGTCATAAAGAGGATGCAGAGTGCTTCGAGCAACGTGGAACAAGAGGTATTCGAAAGACCACTAGAGCCGCATCAATGGTTAAGTGGCAGAGGAATGGAATAACTCCACCAAAGGTCGGTGGACCCACCGACTAATCCCGGAACTATCCGGGTGGGTCGGTAGGCGACACGGGAGGTTAACTTCCACTTAACGCAGATTCTGTCAGGCCATGGGTGCTTTAGACAATATCTGCACAAATATGGGCATGCACAGTCCTCCGCATGTACCGAGTGCGCGGGAGCAGAGGAAACCGCGGAACATGTATTCTTCACATGTCCTCGCTTCGACGGCGCGAGATCCGGCATGATGGCCGTAAGCGGTCACGACACGACTCCGGATAATTTGGTCCAGAGGATGTGCCAAGACCGGGACATCTGGGACGCGGTATGCGTAGCAGCCTCCCAGATTGTCCTCGATCTCCAATTGAAATGGCGAAACGACCAAAGGCAGGTCGAAAGGGCGACCTAACTACTGAAGACCTAAGTAGTTAGAACATAGTGGGTGCTTAATTAGCACAAAAGCCCCTCCCCGAAGTAATACCGAAAGGTGGTTCCGGGGAGGGAGAAAGCTAAGGCACGGGTGGGTTTTTAGTGGGTCGAGGGTTGGCACCCTCATCCCCACACCCTGAGTTCTTCAGGTGTCTGGCTGCAGATTTTCCATCCCGTCTAAAAAAAAAAAAAGGTTGTGTGAGTTCACAAAATGTTGACCTAGTGCGTTGTTCTTGTCGAGCGGACTACGTGGCGGAATTGGTGTGGGCTTATTTTGCAGAATGTTAGTCAACTTTCAAATGGGTTCAAATCTTGGGGAGAGCGAATTTTAGCTTCGAAATGCCTATTCTATCCTAGATTCTAATGCCTAGATCTATCATCCTGGGTTGAATAATTTTAGTAAGGCGGTTTGAATTGGTCTTAATATGAAGTAGACTGGTGCGGAAATCGTCTTTGGATCGAGTTACGGATTCAGATAGTCTTGGTAGTCTTGTCAAATTCGTTACGCAACGGCGCAGTTATTGACGCAGGTTCTGGATGAACTCCATCATTTGTTCCGGCGTGTGACGTTAGCCGCTTGCAGCTGCTCCGGATTCGGCATGACTTCAAGAGTTGATGCCACTGGCGTGGATGTCACCACTTCTCGAGTACTTTTTTCATAAGGACGTAAGTCACAAATGTAAACAAACGCGTTGTTTATGGCATGCTATTAAAAATCATGTATATATGCCAATATTTGTTGAACTTTCTGATGGATTATTTCAGAAAGTTTTTACTAACTTTTTACATAACGGTGTAAAATCACGTTCGGATTTTTTGGGAATAATGTATATACACCGCTTGTGTTGGAAAAGTAACTTGCGAATCATTGCTATTCATTTGAATTAACTCTCTTAAACCTCTTAACGACGCGGAAGTAAAAGTTTGTATACCACAAGGTTAAAAATTCAGATATTGTTTACTTAAAATTGTTTTGTTTTTAGCATAGATATTTCTACACCGTTTTGTTGTAAAAAAACTAATACGTCATTTTGATAATTTCGACGTATCTGTATGAAATATGACAACTTGACGTAACATTTCAACGTATCAACATTGTCATTCGCAGAATGACGTGTCATTTTGACGCAAGTAACATGCCATCTATCATACTGACTTATCAAAATGACGTATTATCTTTTTCTATTGCAAACCGTTGTAAGAAAAAAATGTCTAAATGAAACTTGAATTTTCACCCTAGTGTAACTTTAAGGACAGTGATGTAATATCTGTACCAATGTGTCATTCAGAGGAATTTAATTGGGATGAACATGTCTGGTTTTCAACTAGGAATAAAAATAAATTCAAAATATTTCAATGGAGATTTTTACATTTTCGTCCAAATGTTACTTACGTCCTTTTGAATTTTTCGACACATTGCCACGGCAACAGGTTGAGTGAAAAAAATTTCACAACCTTGCAGCGCTTCTTTCTGGCTTGCTATCGCTAATAACTTAGCAAGCGCAGGCGATAGTTCACAAACCGGATGCGCAATCGCGGGAAATCGGACGGAAAGGAACAAATTTCGTATAGATAGAGCAAAAACATGACCTTACGTGTCACTTGTTTGAACTGGAATGAATTATGATAACCCCGAAAAAGAAAAAAAAGTCTTGGGTGTAGTTACTGCTACAAAAACCAGGTGGAATTGGATTTTCCTTTTTTTCACATTTCCTTGATACTGGCAGGCTGATTTCGGGCTTCTACTCAGCAACTTTCCGTGGGCGGACGCGTCACTTCCATGATACACCTTCCGGAAAGTTGACTGATGTTCTCTCTTCAACCAAATCAAAATCAGACTCGTCATCTGACAGAGAAGCAAAGGGATTCGTATTGGTATAGGGTGATGGTAAGGCTATTTTTTCACCATTTCCGCGAACTGCTCAACATACAGCGCTTTCTTCTTTGGAAAACCAAAACTCGATTTCAACTGCGATGAAGACAATATCGAGAAAAAAAAACTGAACTTTGAAACAACGCGTGAAAAACTTCCAGAGCAACGGAGAGTGGAAAAAACGAACTGTACCGTTCGCTTGTTCACTGGACATTGTTTGATCGAACTGGAATGAGTTGTTGTCGGAAAATTTTTGATCGACGCTTTTATTGTCAGCGTTTGCTATGTTAAATTTTGTTTGGTTGACAACCCGCCCAAAATATCATGGCATTCGTTGACATCCTTCAACGGAGCAAAGCAAGTTGCAAATTGGCTTGAATGAATGAAAAGAATGAATAAATTGATCGAACAGGGTGGAAAGAAAGTGTTGTGAATCGAAAAGAAAGTTAATGTTCCTCATCAGGCCGAGTCGAGCTGAACAAGTTTCATAAATTGACCACTTTCAATTATGCATAATTATGAAGAGTTGCAAAAAAGAAAAAAAAACTCTTAACCAATCATTTTTTCCCTCGATAGCCCATCTGTTGATCTACTGGGCCGAACGAAATTCCCTAAATAATCTCACCGCACCACGAACCGACAGTTAATTTTCAACCCGAGAGGCGATAAATTTGCAACAATTGAGAGGAAGCAATTTGTTAATTGTTCCCTTGGGTGCGATATCGGATTCCAGTGCCAAAGTGGACTGCAGAACTCCCTCCGCCATCGCCGTTGTCTTCGTCGTCCACTTGACAAATTAGGTTCTTGCGTTTAGCTACTCGCAATAAATGTTGGCTCATTGCTCTTATTTCAAATAGTCACGAAATTCCCCCATTTCGGTCATTCGCATGTCCAGGTTCATAAATCTTCAGTGCAAAAAGCAGTACCCCATCCACCCTTGAAAGCCGACCGGGGGGTAGTTTTTAATTGAATTTATAAAACAATTTATTCCATCGAAACTAAAGATGCAGGATTACCCCCATTGTGTGGTAGGTGGGAAGGAAATGAAAGGAAACTTAAGTACCTGGTGTAAAATATTAAAGACAAAATTTATTCCCTCGGTAATTGACTTGTCTAGGGCTCCACCGACAACATGGAGCAAACAACACCATCTGCCCTACAGAAACCGAGTGTTTAATCGATATTTTTAATTAAGTTGCTATTAGCCTATCATCGTTTTGGTGCCACAGTATCGGTCTTCTTGGTGCGTCCGAAAGGAGAGGTTTCCCGTTTCCGTTGACAGCGAATTGATTTCGCGAGCGGGTTCTATCTTCTGGGCTAGGCTTATTAGTGGGGGTCCAATTTTTCATTAGGGGTCCCGTGACGAACTTGAAAGATGGGGGAAAAGTGATTAAAAGCCTCCGGCGACGTCGTCAACAGAGATGTCTCTTCTTTCAATTATGGAGATTTTTGTGTGACTTAAATTGGTTTCGGTGCGCAAGACGGACAACCCAATAGACAGTTTGGGTTGAAATTAAATTAAACGAGCAGGTTTTTGGTCTAACATTGTTTTTATTGAGCATTGAATGTTTGTTGTTTTAACGTTGGACTACGTTTCTCTTTTCTATACCGGGTGTCATTACAAAATTTGGAAAAATGAGAGCGTTTGGTGAAAACGTGAAAGGTTTTTGGGCGCTTATACCTGTCGTTCGACTAAACAGAATGGTTTCATTCATACACCATTTGATCAGAAAAACTCACCAATTTTTTGCATAGAAATTTGAGAGAAGTTTTATCAGTATAAGTAGTTAAATTTTTCAATCCAAAATTACCTACTCTGGCTCCTATACAAATTTGCATATAAACAGGCTGAAAATTTGGTTTTCCCTAGCACGGTCGTAGGAAATGAGCAGCGAATGTCTTCTTCTTCTTCAAAATAACTTTTCTTTTTTGCCGTTGTCTGATTTTTCAATTGTGGCCCGTCCCCTATTATTAAATTTGCTTCGTTCTGCATTTTCATGACTCCCTTCTTTCTTGGCTATGCTACAACGCTAGGATATAGTCGTGGGCGAACGAAAATTGGTTCAGTGTTCACAAGCAGCTTCATGCTGCCGGTTCGGACGAAGCTTTGCTCTCCCGCCACAGTCTATGTGGTAGGGGTATGGGAGAAAAAGCAATGCCGGATATTTAACGGATGAATTCTCGGTTTTTTTTTGGCGTAGGACTTCTCAAGTAACCAGCACTAAAAGTGGCATTATATCTACATATAAAGCAGCACTTAAATGTTTTCAAGCTCTTTATTCAGATAGGAAGCGAAATAACGTGCTTATATAGTGCAGAAGTGACAGCTCGTAAATAGCATTAGTAATGCTATATTAATGCACCTCAACATAAATGTCAGTTTAGCAAAATAAAGGAGGATAATGCATACAATAATGAGCTATAATTAATCCACTTAATGGAAATTAGTAATGGACGGGTTTATTAGTATGCCTAAAGTAATATTTTGTAAATTCAATATACTGCGAAAATTTCCTGTACTGCGTCTTGAACCAATCATCATGCATGGTTGGACCACTGCCTGTGCATGGCTATAAGTGGTTCCAGAATTGTTATAGCTTTCATCTCCGTACCTACGAACGAACTTGAATGTGTAGAACTGGCTAATGGACATGTAGTTGTTTCTGGAACAAAATCATCAATATGTGTGTTTCGTTTACAAGTATCGTAGTTTCGATACAATTTAACTTTACGTCTATAATTTACACTTTTCAATTTTTTTTCATACTTATTCTCGTCCATACAGGTTTTTGTTGACTCAAAATTACTTTTTCAATGCTTTTTGTAAACAATGGGTGCTCTAGCATTATTTGATACAGCTCCTTATATTAGCAAAATTATATGCAGATATAAAGAATGTATGCTGTAAACATGATAAATAATTTTATGCATTATAACAGCCTTATATGCGCATATAATGCTGGCGATAATGCTAAGTTTTGGTTGGAGCTTGAATGCATTTGTGCTGCTAATATGAAGCTTGCATGCATATAGAATTTTTAAGCAACATTTATGCTGATATAGTGCTATTATCGAGCTAAAGCATAATGCTTATGGTTACTTGGGTTACGGCTCTCTTTTCTATTCCTGTATAGGGGCGCCATTCTAAAATTTCTGAAATCGCTAGCGTTACGCGGGTGGAGACTTTGAACGATAATATCTCCTCTCTGACCCACAGACATTTTACGATAAGTATTTCATTCGTTAGGTAGAACATCAAAGCTGAATCCCTGTTGCAAACTTAATTCATGTCGTTTGTTTAACCTAATTAAAATGTACTGAAAAGAAAAATCTCTAAACGCACAAAGCTATTGGTCGAAAATGACATCATGTTTGCGCCCAGGGTTGCCGTTAGTTTTTCAAAAATATCTGGCATGTCACAAATAAAAAATCTGGCAATACACGGAATTTAAAAACTCTGGACTAATATACGAAAAGGTTCAAAGAGGTCTTACAAATTGTGATAGGCCCTTTACAAATGTCCCAAAATTAGTCATTTTTCGACGCGTATACTCGCATACTTCAGAAATAGACAAAGGTGGAAATCCATTTGACACTTATATGACCAAATATTTGACGGATTTCCTATTCACATAAAATAGCTACGATTCGTTTTCAGAGAGAACGACACACGACATAGTTGAACATGTTATCTTGTGGAATCCAGTTTCAATATGACAAAGTGACACACAGTGCGCAAGCAATTCAACAAAATTAACGTTATTTTCTCTACTAAAAATAATATGAGCACATGAGAAGCATGAATGTAACATAAGCAATCACGCAAAACACGTAACGCGTTAGAAGAGTGCGATTGTATATGCTTTTTTATATGTTATGATTTAAAAAAGTCTGGCATTATGGAGTGATTCTCTTTTTGTCTTTTTGTCGATGAAAAGTCTGACAGTGCCAGATAAATCTGGAAGATTGGCAACCCTGTTTGCACCTCGCTCTGATTGGTTCATACTGCCACAGTTGCCGTGCCAACGATTATCAAACATGTGGGAACGAGCGACCAATCATCAGTTTTCGCTGTGCATCCGCATGCTACAGACATGTTTGCGGAGCACGTTGGCTGAGAACGCCGCCCGTGAACATGAGAAGAACAGACCAAGAAGAATCATCCACGTCACCTGCAGCTAGCCATCCACAACGACGAGGAGCTGAACAAACTTTTCTACGGTGTGACCATTTCACAGAGTGGTGTCCTGTAGCCCAAGAAGAAAATTTCAATCGCGAACCATATTATCAACTAAAAATCCGTCCTTTTCAGGACGATCTAATCAAGTTGCCAACTAAAGAGTATGTTTGATAGAAATTTCTCTTGAGCTCATCGAAATTTTCATTACCACGCACCAGCTCAATATGGCGTTGAAAAAGCCGCGTCCCGGAGAAAATGGCCAATTCAATCGCCCACATCATCTTCGCGCTCAAGTGGTTAGCGGCGTCACCCGTCGTTCAGTGCTATGAAGTTGAGGTTTCGATTCCCGCTCCAGCCTGTGGAACTTTTTACGAAACGAAAACGTCCAAACTGGTCCACTGGGTGTTAGGTTAAGTTGTTCGTAATTCGCTCAACACCCAACATAAAAAAAAGTAAGATTGCAATATAATTTCGCATGATTTTGTTCCATTTCGTGGTCGTAAGTTGGAGGAATCCGTCAAAGAAGCTACACAGCAATTCGCTTTGAAAAATTATATATGTACGTGAGGGTTGTGCGCAATTGTTGAGTAAGAGAGTAAGATTTGTACCGTGGCTGTCAACATGGCGGCCCTTGATGGCAACCATTCAGCCACTTCGACAAACTAAAAAGAGAGTAATAGAAACCTTTCATTTGGTTCGCTTGGCGAGTGTGTACACCCAAAAGTTGAAATTGTAGCAAAAAATGCAATTGCAGTTTTTGCAATCATATCTTGAGAAATCCTCATGATTCTGATAAGGCAATTTTGCCCATCATGATCCACAAAGCTTTTTATGGTATTAATAAAGCCATGCAAGTGTGTGCACGCGGTTATCGCTGTGTGCCTAGTGCCTCGATAGTCGCAGCAACCGTTGGGTTTTGTCCAACCGTCACCAACTTCTCAATATGGGTGAGACAATGGCACAGAACGCCGCTACTGCCACTGTTGCTATTCCGCTGTCAAGTGTTCTATTTTTATTTTCACTCGTCATCACACTCCCATCTCCCTCTCAGCGTTTTATGAAATAAACGAAGCCATGTTAGTGTGTGCGACCGATATTGGCTTCATTGTTGTAACGTTGAGTGCCTCGACAACCGAAGCAACTGTAGGGTTTTTATTCCGTTCACCTCAACTTGTTATGGTGACTGGATTGTAACAATAAGGAGCCGTCATGCTGACGGTCGCAGTTCGATTCTCGGTAGCGGATCGATATCTTTTTTTTTGTGAGCCATTGAGTTTACTACTACTAATCAACTGTACAACCTCACGCACACATTGAATTTTTCTAATCGAATTAATGTGTTGCTTTTTTGCCCACGACCAATGTTGCATTTTTTCTCCAAGTTACGATCCATTACGAGAAATGAAACCAAATCATGCGAAATTGCATTACAATCTTGCTTTTTTATTTTGGGCGTAGAGCATTGAAACAAATAAATATATATTACACCAAGCTGTGTGCAACCTGTCGCTATCACACACTTGCATGGCTTTGTTTATTTCATAAAATGCTTTGCCGATGATCAGTAAGAACAAAAATAGAACACTCGACGGCGGCATTACAACAGTGGCCAATAGCGTTGCACCATTTTGTGCTATCCATAATATATATAGATATGTTGATGATGATTGAATAAGGATACTGTTTCAAGCTATTTGTGCCTGCGAGTCGCTTGCACACACGGGATAGCTTCATTTGTACCATACAACGCTTTGTGGACCAAAATGAGCAAAATTGCCTTTTCTGAATAATGCTGATTTCTCAAGATATGATAGCAAAAACTGCAATCAGTGATGTCCATATCCTCGGTGTGGTAGAGAGAGATTTTAAATTTTCCACACACTCTTCCTACCTCAACGAGAGCTCTTCTCTCTTGTTTATATTAATCCCACGGGTTTGCATGCGGGTTGCGCATGCGAGTGAAGAAAAACTACACTCGATCGCTCTAGAGTTGAGAAGAAGAGCTCTCAAATTCACAGAAGCGAATCCAGTTAAATTCCCTGACACGTGCGCCCCAGTGAGCTCACTGGCGTGGGCTTTTCTGCTAATATATAGCAGTGATTGCAAATTCGCTTTGACGCTACATAACTAAGGAAGAAAGAATAATGTTTCTTCCAGCTTCCTTTTTTCGGACATTAACTGCAACTCCGACGATGTTTTAACTTTCAATCGCACCAGCGAATCACTGAGAGAGCACTGGTGCGTCCTCGCCCTAGTGTACGCGGCAGTGATCGCAGGCGAGAGCACGTGGGCGAAGACAGATGAGAGCACGTGAGCGTGATCGTTTAAAAGAGAGTGTGGTTCACTCACTCCAGGTAATCCTATCACAGGCGCACACTTTCACTCTGTCTATTTTTCACCGAACAAAAGAGCACTTTGGTTTATCTGAAGTGAGTTATGGTTTTATCCTCTGTGAAGGTACAAATCTCACGCACCGGCGTAACATTAGTGCAAAATGCCATCTCTGACTGCAATTGCATTTTGTTGCCACCTTCTCAACTTTTGGGTGTATGTTCATTGTTCAGTCTGTACAATCTACAGTTGAAGATGGTGTAAACGCCTGTTTTTATCGTAATATTGCATGCTGCCAAACACTTAGGCTGCCCAGCAGCTCAAGAAGACTGATAATAACATTTTAATCGCGAACCATGTTCCCTCCGTAAACACAGGACCCTTTTATCACTAGCAAGCACGCTGAACATTCAACAAACAAACTATCATTAACAGTTAATTCGAGCTGAACTGTAGCATTCTATAAATTTTCATGAAGAATCAATAGCGGAAGAAGGAGCCTCCGGAGCCTCACACACCAAGAGCATAGGATTTCATGGTTCTTTAGACTGAATAAAATAGAGTAGAATTTTTTCAATTCGATGACACCAATATCTTCACATCAACAAGCAGTCCTACGTCAACTTTGCAGTTATGTCACTGACATAACTCACACTTTCATTTTTTCATTAGGGCGAATCTAGCATTGAGAGATTCTCTCCGGTCTCGTTCTCTTTCATTTATTACAGCGTCGTTATAAAACTTTCGAGGGATCCTATAGTACAGATCGAAACACAACAGTGCTGGTTAGCAAATAGTAGAATGAAAAACGTTAAGGTAATTGGAATATGAATGAAAGAGAAAGTAATCAAAGAGAGTCTCTCAATGTTAAATTCGCCCTTGTGACAAAAAACCCTAGAATTATTTTCCAGCGCATTTTATTATCACCGTCCTTTTCAGGACGATCAATTGACTTTAACAGTAAAAGAGTATTTGTTTGAGTAAAATGTAAACCTATGCCGCCATTGAATAGCATAACCCAGAAAAAAAGGCATCAAGAAAATAAAATATGAAGCAAAATGTATAAGATGGGACAAGTTAAAGTAAAATAATAATTCAGTGCCAACATTAGACTAGGGCGAATCTACTTTCGTAAACAATAGCTTTCTTAGTTATTTTCTCTTAAGCAAAAGGTCACAAATACAAATTAGGCACTCTTCCAAGAAGAGGAGCTTTATCTTGTGTACAACTTTCGATAAATTAATAAACGAAGTGTACTACTTTTGTAAACAATGGCTTTCATAGTTATTATCTCTTGAACAAAAGGTCACAAATACAAATTAAGCAATCTTTAAGGAAGAGGAGCGTTATCTCTATTCGCCGATATATTAAATTCGAAGAAATTGTATTCTACTTCCGAGAAATTAGCAAACGAAGTGTTTGTTTACAAAAGTAGATAGGCCCTTATCAAATGTTGGCGGAGAATTGTCTAATTCGATTTTCTTACTTTTCTAATGCTAATTTTCTGTGGGCATACAACAAGAGAGTGATAAGTTTTATTGTCCAGTTTGACTACTACGTTGTCAATAAAATGTCTCAGCAAAGGCAATCGAAGTACGTTGACGGAGTCTCGCAAGGGGAAGCGCAAGGGTATTGAAAAACAACAACAAAAAACATAATAGGGTATGTGTCCCTTGACTCAGCCTATTATGCAACCAGCGATCAAATTTTCATTATAACTCATAAAGTTTTTAAGCTGTAAGCTAGATTCAACTAATTATACACTTGCAAAGATAAGTTTGATAAGAAATTTGGTAGCATGTAAAAATATGTACCCAACATTGGGTCTAAGATTTTAATGTAAAATCATTGTTATTTTACCTATGTGAACAGTTAGTTTGTATCGTGTAACCATTTTCTGCACATCCGGATTGCATTACTTGCTTTATCGATTCAATTAATCAAATTTAGATCACTTGAAATCGTGTAGATCATCTGTTCAGCATAACCAGTGAAATCATGATGCCCAAAAAGTTCAAGAAACGAAAATTACACGGAAGTGAATCAACTTTAAGATGATTAATATTGTCTCAATTGCTTTGGATTACATCTGATCATGTTTAAATATAGCAACATGATTTGTTGATTATCAGCTCAAATTGAATTACAATTTCGGTACATAGGCCAGATGAAGTAGCTAGGCTAAACAATACATCGCCTACCTAACTACAAGAGTTGAATTTTAAGAGTTGAAAGACTTTACAACTTCATATGTACGCAAACACTCAAATTACCAAGTTCAATAATTATCAACCATATGTGTTATGGTATGAATTTATTATTTGAATAATACCATTATTACTATACATTAACGCGGTCTACGAGAATCTCGTGTGTTATACCTTGATATAGCCATCTCTAATTTGATTTACTGTAAGTTTACTGAACTGCAAATAATCATTCATGTTACAGGAGATTGGTAAACATTTCGAATGTACATCCCCTTTCAAATGAATTTCACTTATAATGAAAGCCTGATTCGCATAGAAGAAAGTAGTTAGGTATAGATATGATATGGACACTCGAGTTCAGCTTACCTTTTGAAGGAAAACACACTAACACTGCTATCATACGATACCCGTATTTATAAAAAAAAATCTTTTCATAAAAGCAGATTTCAACTGCATAGAATACCATTCTCGAAACTTATGCACTTGCTCCCAAAATGTGCACAGATGTTGCCGAGAAAATACGCTCCAAACGGAACAACAAAATACAACAACCACCCGTCGTCTCCGTTTGCCGTAGAGGTGAATAACAAACGAAAGGAAGACGAAACGGCAGCCTGGAGCTTCGTTCAACTAAATTTAGAATGGCAACGATTTAAATTAAAATATACTCACAAAGCAGTAGTTGTTGTTGGGTTTGTGCCCGCACCAGCAAACCGAGCGAAGCTTCCGGTGCTGCTCAGTCAGTGTTGCTTTTGTTCCGTTCCGACCCCGACTTCGAGGGTTCATTGAAAATGCATTAAAGCAAGGCAGGGAACTCGGATCGGGCGACAGTTCCACACGAGTGGCAGGAAAAAAGTGCATTTCCTGAACTTCACCAACCAAGGATGACATAAGCCGGGTTTTCCTTTCTACCTTCCGCCGACGCGCGCTGGTGGCAAATGGCGAATGGCGGATGTTGAATGGTTGATATTATTAGTTTTGACGACCTGCCTGTCGGAAACATGAATGTTAGTACAACGGTGAAGTCATGTAGGGCACTGCCTTGTGGGAAAATTGGGAAGATACAGAGAGCTGTCGGAGCTTCCACTGAGTCGGTCGTTGCTGCTGGGAACCCTGCGGTGTATTGCCTATGAAGACGATGACTACAACTGTCACTCCACCCGGTTTTTTTTTGTGCAGGAGATCTTTCGCCCCGAGGGAAGGAAGTGGGTGCTTCTGTCTTTCATTCTTTTACTTCGAATCATGCAGCTACCAGCGCTTATAACTCGTTCAATGTGATATTGCTTCCGTTTAACACCAGGAAAGGAAGCATAAAAACGTCATTGGTAATGACTGGAAGTTTGATTCATTCAGCCATATAGACTCAGATTCTTCGCTAGATCGGATTTAAAGAAGAAGAGTAGGTAATGATGTGTCTGGAAACACGTCAGGACAATTGTGTTTCTAAGATCGCAAAAAGATCGGTGTAGCGAGTATAGCATGTATTATGTATTCAATCAATCATATCTTAGCAAAATCAAGAAATAGACAATGCTACTCCATGGGAAATACTCTCATATGTTAAGACGTTTTTATTGTTCCCCACTTTTCTTTTCTCATTATCTGAGGTTATAAAAAGTCATTTTTTGCGTGACGTAATTAATGGACGTTCTCTTATGATACAAGAAAAAATTTCAAAAAATTGGTATGAAGCTCCTTAGCACGATTTTTTGCTGTGAAATTTTGCTTGTCATCACGGTTGGGCACCTGTTTCACTTTGTACGCCTTCAGTCCTTGTCTCTGCTTCACTTTTTGTACGTATGATTTTAACTTCCCAACTTTCCGAGCTACATTTCGCATAGAAAGTTTGTCCATTTGTCGGGATCATACTTCTCGATTTGTTCCACCTCCAACCTTCCGAGTCAAGCGCTTGTCAAATGGTTTGCAAATACAAAACACGGTACTTTTTGGTAGTTTTAGTTTCATGGCAAGATCGCGTACCGATAAATTCAGATTTTGCTGCCATTCGTACAAAATACGTTTGCGCACTTCCACTTGATTCGACGCCGTTTGTGAACATGCTGTACCACGAAATTTAGTGAAAAGCTGTCATATAAGTTAAACGTTTCAACGATCCGTGAAATAATTCAGAACCTACACTGAAAGAAAAGTGTCCGAAATTTAACGTGGACTGGCTTTGTTGTACGATTATCGGCTTAATCACGACCCTTGGTACAAAGGTTGACTAAAATCTGTAGTTTTGTTAGCTTCTAGAAGTATGCATTAAAAAAATAGAATGGCGATGAAAATATAATAAGGGTGAATCAAAAAGTAGTTTGAAGAATTCTTTGACGTAAAATTTCGTATAAACCAGAGATCGAAATTGTCACTCAGCTGGGTGAAAACTATGCTCTCTCTCAAGCAGTTTGTCGATAAGTAGCGAACCGTTCACATTTTCATCTCTCCTTTTTCATTATCCTCTCTCTTGCATATGCGAAAATATCTCTCCCCAAAATTCAACGAACATATTTTCTCATGTCACATTTTTCTCTTAAAACATGCTTAGATCGTATACGATGAGCAAAAACCGAAAATAAGGCCAAGTCGGTGCAAACTGGTACCGCCATGGACCATCATCATAGAAATATAATGTCAGAATAAAACAAGCATGAAGACGGGTGCATTTTCAGGTGTCAAAAAGTAAGTGAAAAATAATTATCGGCATCTAGGATTCACTGAAAAAGAAACGATTTATCAGCTACTCATGCTCTCCGAAAATTATAAATCGCCGTTGCTTTTCTCGCGAAAACTGTTGTGAGTGTATAATAGTCTCTCGCTTCTCACATTCTCATCTGTTTCTCCAAGCGGGTGAAAAAGGACGTTTCTCTTCTCAAGTAGGCGATAATTTCGATCTCTGGTATAAACGTTGATGCAACAAATCAAGAAGCAGTATTTTTTTCCGTATTGAAGTTTAAAACTGCATTTTGAGATCAAACTCAGAGAGAAAGTTCATTCCTGACGTATAAACGCATTTGGCGTTTCCACTCATCAATTTCAGCACAGTAGCCTAACTACACGCTAAGATGAGAATACCTCAAATAAGCTATTTATTTTCCCTAAAATTAGGTAATGTTGACGATACCTTCAATACCAAAATATCGCTAAAATTAAACTATTTTTACTGACATTTGACGAATTTTCGAAATTTTCCAATATTGGACGTTATTCTTGACCTTAAATTCAATAAATTTTTCGCTGATGAAGCAATGCGGTAGCCATAAATATTTATGCTCTAACGTAATTATTTTTCTTATTAATCGCTCAAGAAATAATTTATTCATGTCCCAATATTTTAAGCAAAAACTTTTGCAACTTTTTATTTGATACAAGCTCCGATGGATGCTTGTGGATTATCGTGAGTTCCGAAGTGCACTTTGTAGTCACCCCGGAGCGAAAAAATGAACGTTTCAAAATGTTGCGTCGATGCAGAAAATTATTAATTATAGAAAATTAATATTCTATTAGTTCACTTTAAAAAAAAAACACTTTTTTTTAAATACACTTTTACGAGCGTATTAGTAGAACAATTATAATTGGAAAATTTTAATTACCGCTTCACTTGATCAGTTTTTCTAAAGTCATGAAACACTGAAACACTTTTTTAAACAATCACTAGTAAACGCAAACAAATTACGGTTTACGGAGTACTTTCGTCTCCTTGGAGTTTTCGGGCTTGTTCGAGGCCGAACCGTGCATATTAACGAATTCCTTTTTCTTCGGCTTTCCTTTCCCAGAAAACGAAGCTTCGCTAGGGCCAAGAGTAGAGAACTCGGCAACTTCTGACACGTCGGACACGATGTCATTCGAAAAATCTCGTACTCCCATTTAAAAGACTTACCTGTTGTGAATTACGGTTCGGAAGAACCTCGCATCATAATCGGTTTAGATAACCTGCACGTGTTCCCTCCACTAGAAACACGAGTGGGTGAACCTGGTCAGCCGATTGCCGTAAGAACAAAATTAGGGTAGACCATTTACGGACCAGGAAATCCTGCGGCTGCTATAGCGGAAAGCTACGTAAACGTTCACTCCGTTGTACCAACTAGTAATGAGGATCTTTATGAGATGCTATGGACCCAGTATTTACTAAAGGACACAAGTTCGTCTTATAATGTTGCACCCGAGTCAGCAACAGAAAACTTACGTGTCCGTGAGATTCTCCAAGCAACTACGTTGCGAATCGGTAACAAATTCGAGACGGGTTTGCTATGGCGAGAAAACGAGAGAAAGTTTCCTGATAGTTATCCGATGGCGTTTCAGCGATCGGCGAGGAAATATGAGGTCTGGTACCTTCCCTCAAAAATGGTGCTCAACTCCCGGAAGCCCGGTAAAGTTCAGCTGGTTTGGAATGCTGCAGCAACTGGAGACGGAGTTTCACTCGACACCGAACTACTAAAAGGGCCAGACATGCTGCAGTCTTTGCCGTCGGTGATCAACCAGTTTAGTGAACGTCAAAATGCGTTCGGTGGAAACATCCAAGAAATGTACCACCAGATGCGGATACGGGAGGCAGATAAGCAAGCTCTAAGGTTCTTGTTCCGGTCAAACCCTGCTGATGATCCGACAGTATACGTCATGGACGTTCGGGGCTACCTGCTCTCCCTGCTCAGCGCAATATATAAAAAAATTGAACGCAGCACAGTTTGCAAACCAGTTTCCACGAGCGTCATCGGCAGTCATTAAAAAGCACTACGGGGATGATTATTATGACAGCGTGGATTACGTCGACGAAGCGATAATTTTTGCAAACCAGGTGAAACTAATTCACTCTCGTGGAGAGTTCCACATCAGAAACTGTATTTCAACTCCAAGCAGTTTCTGGAAGCGATGGGTGAGCAGAAGTCGAACCCTACAGTCCATTTTTGCCGAGACAAGAACACACATACCGAACGTGCCCTGGGACCCAGAAGAGGACGTTTTTCTGTTTTCAACAACTGAATGAGAGAACTATCAACCGTTTCTGCAAGGAATTAAGCCACCAACCAAAAGGATCGTGTTGAGTTGTTCGATGTTCGATCCTCAAGGCTTGCTCTCCCCGTTTACAGTTTTCGGTTGCATGTTGGTTCAAGATTTGTGGAGGACTGGCTGTGACTGGGACGAAGAAATCGAAAATGAATCATTCCAGAAGTGGATTCGCTGGACGAACGTGCTGCCCATAATCGAAGCGATTAGAATTCCACGGGCTTATTTCGGAGACGCTAGAATGGATCAAGTCAAGGATCTCCAGCTACACGTAGTATCCGATGTCAGCAAAGGCGCTTATGGGTGTGTGGCATATTTTGGTGACCAGCCGGGTGAAGGTAGCTCCGTTGAAACCAATGTCAGTGCCGAGACTTGAGCTACAAGCGGCAGCGTTGGGTGCTAGGGTAGCTTCCACGGTGCGAGAAGGTCATACGCTGGAGATAAAACAGCAGTTCTTCTGGACCGATTCTACGACAGTGCTCTCGTGGATCAGGTCAGATCAGCGGAAGTACAAGGAGTTTGTAGGGCTTCGCATTGGGGAAATACTTAGTCATACAAATCTGTCGGAGTGGCGTTGGGTCCCAACCAAGATGAACGTCGCAGATCAGCTGACTAAGTGGACAAAAGTCCCTGAAATAAGTTCTACCAGCAGTTGGTTCACCGACAGACTTTCAGCCTATCGGAAGCAGACTGTCTGAAGCAAGTTGACACGCTCCATCGAGAAGAACCGAGAGTGCACCTACATGTTCTTGACATAATCCTCCCTACTCGCATAGACGTCAAAGAATTTCATGGCCGGTCCTGGTAAGAACGATGGTTCGCGTATTTTGTTGAGCCAACTGCCGAACCAGGTGATGGAGTTTCCGTAAGACGCTGAAACCGACGGAAAACCATGAGCAAAGCATTATTTCGATACATCATCGGTGTTGCGGACGCCACTGAAGCATAAAAATCTGGCTTATGCGGATGGCACAGACGGATGCGTTCAGCGACGAATTGAAGATCCTGATGAGGAACTCAAAACTTCCGGCTGGGACATGGTTGGAGGTAGAGAAATCCAGTTTTCTTTACAAATTAACTCCTCTAATAGATGAAAACGGCCTCCTGCGCATGGAAGGTCGAGCGGGACCAGCAGAGTTCTTACCGTTCGATTTGCGGTTCCCAATAATATTACCAAAGGGTCATGAGGTTACTTGGAAGATCGTTCAACATTATCATGCGCGATTTGGCCATGGACATAGGGAGACCGTGAAGACAAATTGCGACAACGGTTTGTGATTTTGCAGGTGGGCAGTAGTGTCGTAGCCAAAGTAGCGAAGGCCTGCATACAGTGTAGGGTTGACAAGAGTCGCCCACGATATCCTCGTATGGCTGCACTACCACGGCTGCACGAAGACCCCTTATCTTCGACCCTTCTGCTTCGTGGGTATCGTCGATTACTTCGGGTCAATGACGGTGTCGTGCGGCTGCCGCAGTGAAAAAAGGTGGATTGTGTTTTTCACGTGCCTGGTAGTCAGGACGGTTCACCACGAAATAGCGCACTCTCTAACCACGCAGTCGTGATTGATGGCGATTGCCCGCTTTGTGTCCAACCGAGGTCCCCCATTAGAAATATTTTCAGACAACGCACAGTGGGAAAAATGGGACCCAAAATCACAACTAATTAATGGCGGCTGGATAAGTGCCCTGAAAAACAGCTTATCTTATGTAAAAAAAATGCGAGAAATCGAATGGTGATGGTTTCATCTTGGGCAGGCCCCGGGAAGTGGCTTATTTTGCCAGATTTTCCCCTAATTTCTAAGGAAAAATTGAATAATCACACATTTATCATATTAGCTCTGATAATATTGGTCCATTTGTGCTGTACTACTGTGGAAATGTCTGGAGAATCCAATGGTGGTAATATTGTCTTGTAAAAACGTCAGGAACTGTCCATTTTGCCTGATATTCCCCACATGCTGAAAGTACTAGATATGCCATGTGGTTTTGGAAATTTGAACGAATTAGAATCTATAAAAATGCAATACACTATTGTGGAACTGTCCGAGGAACTGAATGGAGAGTATGTCATCTTGTGTGAACAACAGTTATTGACCATTTTGCCCGCTTTTCCCTACATACTGGAAGAATCAATAGATAAAATGCGATTTTTGGAATAGCTGCGCATTAGAATGAAATCAAATGCACTACAGTATTATGAAAATGTCTGAAAAATCGAATGAAGTGAATGTAGACTTATGCAGACTTCGCGAAGTGGCTCGTTTTGCCCGATTTTCCCTAGTGGCGAACTATCCTAGAGGCTGAAACCCAATAATAAAGATATATATAAAAAAAAAAAAATTGGACAATCCTACATATATCATATTTTTACTAATAATATTGAACCCATTTGGGATCTACTATAAGCAATATCGTCTTGTGAAAACCCCATGAACTGTCCATTTTGCCCGATGTTCCCCACATATTGAAAATACTAGATATGTCATGTGGTTTTCGAAATTTCCGCGAATTAGAATGTATAAAAATGCAATGCACTATTGTGAAACTGTCTGGGGAATTGAATGGAGGGGATTTCGACTTGTGTAGACATCAGTTATTGTCCATTTTATCCGCTTTTCCCTGCATACTGGAAGAATCAGTATATATAGTCCCTTAGTCCTAACCACTTCCTCCGCGGGGTCGCTCCGAACGAACCGGGGATCAATGCATCCCCCGCCATTCCAGCTGTGGCCCTGCGAGATTCCTACCATCGATCGCAGGAGATAGCCGACGAGATGTTGAAGAGGATTGTCGAAGAACTGGTAGTTGCGAGAGACGGCGCCAAGTCCTGGTTCGTACTAACAGTGGCGTGCTGAAGCGGGCGACAGTGAAGTTTACGGTGCTCGAGATCACTGATGGTGACGCTGGACCGGATTAACTCCAAAAAGCTTATCTTTCGGCAGATATGCCCATTTTGTCTGTGACTTACAGACTTCTTCAGTATCACTTCCCTTATTTTTTAAAACTATTTTTTGTATAACCAACCATGTCCAGAAGCTACGACTAACTTAAAAATGTAAGATCAAGGAGTCTTCCATTGGTGTTTAAGAAACTGTTAACTTATTTATTTGATTTTCATTGGTTTTCACTGGTAAAACGGAAAATAAAAACAGCTATATTTGCGACAAGGGAGAATTTTGTTTCCCATTTGTACGTAAGCTCTCTTCAAAGTTGGCAAAACGATTGGATAAGTAATTCTCTTGTGCGGTGGTTACATTCCATAATTCCAAATGTTTCGTCGTGATCCTGATTCAAAGGTCTGAATGTAAGTCAGCGTTTTATTTGTGTGATGTCAAGACTGTTGTGAAACGCGGAAATTCACCGGTGGATAACGCCCTATATGTTTGGGATTACCCCCCCTAATGCAGAGACGTCCGTTCGCGGTAACAGTTGGCATGTGAAAGAGGACGAGTGACGGTGTCGTGTGATGTGGTGCTCTGTGAGGGCTGTTACTTTGGTAACTTGGATGGCTGCCCATGCTCCTACGATATTTCCGATCATGTTTGAGTATTGCCGATTCTCATCTCTAATCATAGGGTGACCACGAGCCCAACACACTTATGCCCAACGACTACTCGCTAGACGCACATCTCTACACAATGTGCTAATCTCAACGATAGCAATATATGTTGGTGCGGAACCGGTTATGATGACATCGGTCACGCAGTTTGCTATTGCCCGAGGTAGACAACTCGTCCGCGTAGTAAGAGATGTTCTAGGAGGGGTTAGAGTGTAATGTCATCACACTCCCAATCCAGTAATTTTCCCGCCAGTATGTCCCAGTTATACTATGCTCTTGTTGCCGTGCTACTTGTAGCTGTCCAGCAAGCTATTGGTCAACTATCTGCGCCTAGCTGAAAGAAGCTATTTGGTCCGAGGAATTGATGGCAGTCGCAGCCATACACAGCAAATTTTAGCTTAAATAAGTTACCTGCCTAGCCCCTATTACCGTCGAGCCAGACACGAGTAATTGGCACTCTCCTTACTTACATTAAAAAGCACGAGCAGTGTTGGTGACTGCCGAAAAAATCAGGGAAAATTATTTATTCTTATCCGTGCTTGAAAGAACCACATCGATAAATGTATTGGTAAAGGCATCATACGCAGTGAGTGAACAAGATTACACGTTTTGTTGATTACTTCATTCCACCACACAAGCCGAATGGACAACAGCTCTGCCTACTTGTGATTCACTCTTCGTTGATTGAGTGAGGCTACGGAAATACGACCCATTAGGATCGCCAGATGATAATGTTCGGAGACGAGAGATGATAGCATTCATTTGAACAGAGTCTTTCATAGTCTTTTGGTTCGAATGACAGTGTTGGAAGGTTTGTTTAGTATGTACCGTCTGGGAAAAATCAGCCTACTCAATTTGATTTTTTTTTAATTTGGCTGTCATACGTATCCGATAAGTTGTGACAATTTTTTCAGGACTATTAACGCAATATGTTATGAACACATTATGAATGTTATATCACATAATATGCAAAAAAAATTGTTACCGAGATGCCAATTGAAGGGGATCTAATATCCTTATCGTCAATTATCATTTGTTGAACAAACATTAGCCTATTTTCTATTTCAACAAGAATGCATAAATTTTTGTTTTCTGACATTCGAAAAATTGTCTGTACCGGACAGGAAATCCACTACATCCGTACCATCAAAACTAAGAAACCTGTGCCATCACCAGTACCTACCAAAAACGAAAAATATTGGCCTCAAAAAACACATGTCACCTTATATTAACATTTGGCGTTTAGTTGCTACATATTTTTATTTTTCCCACTGTATTTACTGGCCACACTGTGCTTTTTGGCTTTCGATGCGTTTTTGCTCTGAACACGGTACCACACAATCACCAAGTGATCCGATCGAAAGCTTCGAGCAGTAGCACACAATCGCATCAGGAAACGAAAATGAATCACCAACAGAAGCCAACGGACGAATCAATAAATTGTACAAGCAAGCAGTGATGAACACGCATACAATTGACAGGCGAAAAAATACATGCTATGTTCATTTAATGTTTACCTTGGCCCATCAGTTTTCGGTTTGAGAGGTGAAGCAGAACCTCTCATGGTGTGCGTCTATTGAATCAAAGAAGAGCGTGCAACGAATGATTTATGATACGAGTGGAACCATTCTTGAGCAATATTGAACATCGGCTCCGCAAAGTATTACACACGTCTGAGCCTCCTATATAAACGAACCTATTGAACAAAAAGTATGATCAAGTTAAAAGGAGAGAAAAGCCTGTTGTGTCAAACTTAGTTTCCATGCTACAATGAATGGTAGTCCATATCGTTATATCTTCATCATACTCTTATCTGATGGAATTATGATTGAAATTGCAGAAAATAATTTCCGCATCCCGCGAAATAATGGAAATTAAGTGCAGACAGCGGATTTGACTTAAACCTTTACTTATTTCACGACCACATATGGCCACACGCGGTGCCACAATATTTTATCGGCACAGAAATAAACAGCTTCCACCTAACAATATGCAAAACCGGGTCGAACTATGGGGGTTGTTGAACATGAAGTAATCAAAAAATATGTCCCCCATTCGGTAGGAAGCTATTGCCTAACTTTTAATACTATCACTACATCCGAGGCAACCGCCAGAAGAGTCTACTGGTGGATTAATAATTCAGATGCCCTTACAGATAATATTTCCCTTTCATTTTCTTTCCACTTCCATCACTGCTCATCCTGATGCTCTGGTAGCGCTTTTGAGGCCTCCCGGAAAGCCCATTCGACGTGATGACGACGACGAGCGACGAGCGACGACGTGGGTAAATATTTGCGAGAAAACCCGAAGCCAGTTACAGTCACTTATCCGTTTTACCGTTCCATTTGCACACCCTTTGGCCGCAACGAGTACGAGCTGAGGACGGAGAAAGCACGTAGCCAGTCCCAAGCTCGTCACACACATACCTACTTAGCCGCACTGGCACACTTTTTCAGTTTATCATCATCATCCTCCACCTCCTCTGCCCAGGCCGATTACAACAGCCAGTTTAGAGGCTGGCCTGAGCCGGACCGGACCGGATAGATGAACGGACGGAAGGACGTCTACTTCAACACCCCCATATGTCGGCTCCATTCAGCACCCGCCGGAGTAGCTGACTGAAGCGTCGCTAAAGAGAGAAAATCCGTTTTCAAAGGGTTCTTCTCGAAGCCCCATTCCGGGAGCAAGTGGACCGAGGCATTTTCCGTTCCGGTAAACAAACACACCGGTTCGACTGGAGGAGCAGCGCTAAACCTATTGCTCATCATGACACGTAGAGCAACATACATGTGGGGTGGAAATATGGTCGGTGGCGTGCTTTTTGCCTGCAAAGTGCTTTTATCCAGCTTGGATTTTCCAGGGGGCAGCGAGAGCGTGGGGGGCTGAGTGGCTTGTTGATAAAGCTGGGACTTAAGGATCGGTTGATGTGTGAACTTCGGTGGGATGTTTTCCAGTGATTGGGAAATTCAATGCCGAAGGAAAGGGTAAACTGGTCAAATCGTGCATTCTTGGCTTCATTGAAAGCTCATGCGATCCAGAAGGACTGAAAAAAAATCGAAGCAACCCGATTGCTGTACACCGCTTCCATTGGATTAAAAATAAACAGTTTCATTTAAAATACACAATCCCCTCAACCGACGGAAAGTAATTGTTTGAACATTTGATATTCTGCCCTCGATGCTGCCCTCGTATCCGAAGAACTGAACCCAAGTGAGAGCGCCGGGGAAAAATGGTGCCGAAGCCACAGAAACCGCAATCACGTCGACGAGGCCAGCGACGGAACAGCGGAGCGGAAGAAAGCGAAACAATCAGGAAACAAGCGCAGATCAAATAACGGAAATCGAAGAAGCAGACGAAGAAGGGCGGCGGAACGGATCGAAGGGAATCACAAAATAAATGGCTATCAAATTCAATCTCGGTGATGGCGGAGATTATGTGAGAGACTTGTGGCTTTCGCCACGTCCCCTTCCCAGCATGGCGAAACTGGAGAGCACGCGACAAATAAAGATGGTAATTCGATCCGGCTGAATAAATCATATTTGGCACGATGATGGTTAACCGAGTGTTGGATAATGCTTTCTGTAGATAGTTATTGATTTTCCTCACTCTATCCTTCTCGCTCTCACTTCCGAGTGAGGGGCCACGGCAAAAGATCAGCGCACTTGCGGTTCGTGGAAAAGTCTCTGTGAATTACCAAGGGGGGAAAACCTGACACGCTCGTTCGATATATCGTTCGGCAGAGGTGCTTATTATAAATATAGCATCATAAATTATTCATTCACCAATTTCGCATTGGAACAAGGGAGCATTGGAAGCGGTTCGTTGGAGGCTTTCCGCTCGGCCAGGAATAAATGTTTATAAACAAAGCTGCCAATGCTGCCAGCGGTGATGTGGTAGCTAGCTAGTCGGTTGCTACTTCCACACATATGCGATCGATGTATTGTATAAACATTGTTTTTATTTTTCCCCTAGAATTCCCCGATTCTTGAAGGGTTTTTTTTTCGGGGGAGATTTTCCCGAACAATGGCCAAGTGCGGTTTATTTACGCCACCAGTATTTCATTTTTCCTTCAAACATCGCCTTTTCGCCTGAATTATTTCAATGCCGCGGAAAAATTGTTCGTGTGGACTCGATCCGAAGAAAGAACGACGAGCTGATTTATTTTCTGGGAAAGTAACATTATGGAGTGTGCTTCTTTAAGGCAACGACAACTTGTGTAAACATATTTGTTTTAACTGAGTTTCCTTTTCTTTCAAACAGGTGGGCCTTTTCGGCAAAAAATGAATCACTTTGGTTTTGCTACAGTTTACTCTATTTAAACTTAATAGAGAATAAATAAATAAAAATTGAGTTCAGGCATATGTTGATTTTTCTAAACTGGATCAGGGATACCAGAAAATGACCGAAAAAACCGTCATGGGCTAAGACGTTAGTTAGCGTTCATATTACACTAGCTGAGCCCGGTGCGATCCTTGCTACGCATGCAACTAAATGAATGAAAACTCATTAGAACTGGTGCGTTTACAATTCCTTTTCTAAATTAATTTGGTTAAAATATTTTCGATTGCGAATGTGTGCAATTTCTGCAAAAAAAACAGGAAAGTTTGTGTTATTAATTTAACTCATGGATCAGTTGTTTCTACATGTTTTTTTTTCTGAGTAGAGGCATTTCATGGAGAAAACATTATCATAGAGAAAACATTTATAACCCAGAGTAAACCAAGCATCCCCCATTCCCAATTTAGAAAAAAATTCAAACTTCTTTCAGAGCGTGATGCTAACCCGAGAAATACATATTTTGTGTTTTAGTTGCATGGATAATTCTCATGTTTTGTAAAAAAAAAAATCCATTTTAATTGTTTGAGAGCCCCCTCCCCCCTTTTCCAGAGGGAAGGAGATCTCGAACCACCTAAGAATAAAAATCCTGCCTAACCCAAGTAACAATTCAAATGCAAATTGGTTTTATTCATGTTTTATGGTAGTTTTATCAAAGCATTATGGAGATAATCTGGTTTTATCAGGGCATTTTCCAAGTTAAGGTGATTTTAATTGATTAACAGTTCTTAAGAGTGATTAAAGAACACTTGAAGAAACCTTCATAAAACTACATCATTTATAAGTGTAATTCACCTTTTAAGTAATTTTATAAGATACTTGAGTCCCCTCTCAAGACATCGATTCGCAACTTTCATAAAACCTGATAAAAATTAAACAAACTGGACAATGGACGCCCATAGGTGACAGAAAATATAAAATAGTGGATCGTTCAAGCGGAAATTCATTAAAAACCTATCCAATATATTGAATACTCCTTCATCTCAGCCACCAACGACAATTTTTTTTTACCATCGCTAGATTCCTTTGGATTCGCAGCCTACTGAGACTAACTTATCAGAAGGGTCTATGCGTTATGCGTCCTATTTTTTTGTAACGAATCAAATTAAATGGTGCAATGTGTCGCCAGTTGAAAACCGAAAATCATAACTCATGATTATTGATTTTATGCCAGTTGTGCAAGTTAAACCTAACGTCGCAGGTAGTGCGTTATCGCCATGCGTTATCGTATGTCCACCACCGTTAAATCTAAAGTCGGAAGTGGTGCGCTGGTATTGCTCAGTGATCTACTACACAGCGCACTTCATCCGACGTTAGGTTTAGCATATAGATCAAGAGAAAAAAACATTTTTCGCTCAATTGATGTTTCTGCCTTCCAGGCAATATTTATTATCTATTATTCTTCCCAAATCCATTGTTAGCATATAGAAGTTAAATTGTTTTTTGTTTCTTGTTTTTTATCGACTTACGCTGGTGATTAAAAATATTAAATTATAAGCTGTAATTATGCCACTCTTTGTTTATGATGTGCCTTTTTCACACTGATTTTATGGTTATCTTACGAAAGACTTGTTTACCTTGAGCAATTCAAACAAGTTTTATTCAAGCGTAACTCATCTTTTTCAAGAGTAGAACAAATAAAGATGAACTTACCGCGCTCCTCAAAAAATCTTGTTAGTCTTGTGCAAGAAATATAGGTTTTATTTGCAGTTTATGGTAGTTGTAGATAAAACCATTGGAAAAATGGCGAGCGTGGCTATTCTGGATTCCCTCGGAACGGTAGCCATTTTCATAAGTATGCAACAAAACTCTCATTTTTCCAATGGTACGAACAAAAAATGCTGTTTAAAATACATTTTGAAACATAAAATGGATTGTAGACACAATTTATTCAAGATCTAACAATTTATCATCCTTGTCACCTAATAGTTGAATTTTCAACTATTTTTTTTATTTTTTAAATGTACTAGCAATAATTCAGAGGCGCATTAAAATTATCTAACTTTTATCTAATAAAACACCAATAAACTGAATGTCGTATGAAAAATTCACCAATTGCAGGCAAAGAACAGATGCATTCATGGTCAATTTTACAATTAATTTACATACGTATCACCTTTGGAAGAAAATTATAGTAGCTTCCACTCAACCATAAACAAAAAAAAATCCCCATTCAGTAGAACGAATCGAAAAATGGAATCTTCGAAGCATATTTGTGACGGACTGGAAGTGTTCTTAAAGAGGAAAATCATAAAACTATCAAAACTTGTGGTAGTTTTATCATAGTTTTAAGCATGTCTTGAATGTCATTACAAGTATGTACCGATAAAACTATCAAGTTTTAAGCGAACCTTGAGAAATAGTCTTGAGAACCTCCTGTAGTATGGGCCTTTTGGCACTCAAGAGGGTTTTATGGCTGTTTTATCGATGTTATGTAGAATATCTTGTTTTATGCTTGGGTTTATCAAATAAGTCTTGAAAACTTCTTCAAGTGTACCTTAAAATTGAATTTGTTACTTGGGAAGAACCCACACATGCAAAATTTGGTTCCGCAAAAATTAGTGTTTCATTAGTATGTGAGCCCCCTCCCCCTTCCAGAGAGAAAAGGGATCTCAAATCACCGTAGAAACATTTCTTGTCAACGAAAACCTCTGCATGCCAAATTTGGTTCCATTTGTTTGATTAGTTCTTGAGTTAAGCAGAAATTTATGTTACATTTGTATGGAAGTCATATAATGGAGAGGTTTCAAACCAGCATAAAAAAAAAACCTTATCTTCAAAACCCCCTGATGCCAAATTTGGTTCCATTTGCTTTATTGGTTCTCGAATTATGCAGAAATTTCAGTTTTATTTGTATGAGAACCCTCCCTGCTAGAAAGAGGAGGGGTCTTTAAGCATCATAAAAATATTTCTTGCTTCCAGAAAACTCCACATGTAAAGTTTGGATCCATTTGCTTGCTTAAAGTTCTGTCCAGTTAGAATCCGGAATCCCTTATTGTGTTGCAGCGGCACGGAAAGTGACCATTTTTAGGCAGTAATGACGTGGAAGCTTAAGAAAAGTGAAAAAAACGGCTCGGAACGCGACTCAGATGACCAAAATTTGGAACAAATGTGCCAAGGATGTTGACTCCGGAGGTGAGCAGCATTTCATGGGAGGAAAAAAGAAGAAAGTGCAAATTTTCATTAGAAACGAAGAGAAATGATTTGTATTGGTATTTGTTCCTTAAAACTCAGTAAATTTCCTTTGTTTTGATGTATTAAACTTATGTTTACGTCAATCCGTTACCGAGATACAGATGATTTTATTATTCCGGACTTCAAATGGACATAGCTTTAGAAGGGGCTTTGAGTCCTCATTGACATAGGTCTCGTCGTCCATCAAAATACGTGCATCCGGTCGCTGCAAAACTCGCGGATACAATTTTCAGGCCCTTGTTGCTATTCTGTTCTTGTAGGCCTTCAGGTTTTTCCGTTTCTTGATAGGGTATGTGTCCCTTAACTCAGCGTATTTTTGATTATATGCAGTCTTCTAACGGTTAAATTCCTGATTTTATGATTTAAGGCATTATCAGCTTCATTCCCTTTACACATTTAGAAAAATTTACAGTATTTGGAGATTTTTTTGCTGAATTTTCAACAGTTGAACGTTCGGTAATCCGATTTAATGGATTTCGGTAAAAACCATCACTTAAAATAAAACGGCAGAGATTGCAACTTATGAGCATAATGAAGAAAAACCATCAAACATTAGGGATATTGGGCAAAACGGGGTATCTACAAGATCCAAAAACACGCAAAGTCGCTCCAAATTACTTATATGCAGATGTTCTGTGGGATATGTACTTTTCTAGCGAAATAATTTGTGACGATTGCTGCTGTTCGGAAATTAACGAGAAAAATCAAATGATAGTAATGAATTGGGGTAAAACGGGTCAGACACTACATGAAATTATCTTTGTTAAGTTTTTAAACGTGATATGTGTAAGCTATACGCATTTTCACCCAAAATATATTGCGGAGATGGCAACTATATGAGCAGAATCAATAAAAACTCGTAGTTCCTTGACCCGGTCCGTAATCAAGTGGCGTTTCACTCTGGATCTGGAAGATGCATGCAAGTCTTTTGTGATGATTCTCCGAAATATTGGCTTCCTTTGCAAGTTTTCTTATGGAACACACCGGGTTGCGAGCAATTTTTGCACAGACCGATTGGATCACGTTCGGCGTACGTGCAAAGTGCGGACGTCCGCTTCTCGGCTTCCGCTGCTTAGGACCTTTCTGCAGGAACTTTTTTATGCGGTAAACTGTTGCCAAATGGCACCCTACCAACTTGGCAATCTCTTTCAGCTTCTTCTGGGCGAGCAACAAACTGGTGATTACTTCTTTCGCGAACATTTTGACGAATTTGCAATAAAACAAATAGAATGTTTGCATGCAGCACTTCAAAATAAACATAAACAAATACACTTTCGACAGAAATCAGTCACTAGTTACACGAATCAACCCAATACTCAAGTTTTAACATTTTCGCATTATTTTCTGCCGCACCCTGTAGTATATTTGGTTTTCTCCATGGATTGATCGCAGCAAGCTCTGCCCACGAACGGTAGGGTTTTCCGGAGCTGTCACGTTTTTTTTCCTTTGTGCGTTTTTGATTGTGATTTTTATGTTTCATGATTTTTCTTCGGCGTTAAGATCATTCTGGGGCGTTTTGGCATGTGCTAGCAGTTTCACGAGTACGCCAGTGAATGAACATTTTTTGTGGAAAAATCAGTTGCTAGCAAGTGAATAGTGCTCATCGGAAGTGTGAAAAGGTTACGGATAGCGATTCGATTCCTAGCATTGTGTACCTTGAGAGATTATCCAATGTTTCTGTGCAAGCGCTACTACCGGACCAAATTGACGGTTAAAGCTTATATTTTTTATCAGGAGATATGAAAAGGAGATGTTTTTGATTACCTTCAACAGAAAATGTAGATTTTCGAAGCATTTTTTGTGGTTTTAAACTGTGTTCTTATATGTTGATTAGTATAGAAAGTTTCTCAGAACTTGGATCTACTGCTACGTGTTTCGTGTAACAGCACAGCTGCACGGATAGAAACGACACCTTATATGATCATTGGAACGCTAACCAGTCAGACCCCGCAAAGAATTTTCAGACAATTGAGAGGTGGTAAGCCCCCTAAAAAACGCGGAGCAAATAGGTAATTTTTATTAATTTTATACCTATATAACTTTTTTTTTTGGACCTACATCAAGTATATTTAATGTAATCCTATTATTGATGAGAAACACGATGGTAACAAGTCGAACGTTTATTGGAGAAAGAGACAGAGTGGGGTGACATGGGTGGTTATATAATAGAATTCAAATTTCCATGGCCTACTGCCAGATCATATTTATACTAGTCTACATAAATCTAATTCATTTCAACACCCCTCTTAGACCTAGTGTGGATCGATGCTTCAGAAAAGCAGTAACAGGTAGGCCCTTCGTGAAGACGTCCGCCAGTTGGTCTCCTGTCGGAATATAGTTCACTCTGATGACGCCGTTTTGGATACACTCCCTAACAAAGTTGTAGCGAATGTCCAGGTGCTTCATCCGTTTCTGGTCTCGAGGTTCTTCGGCGATATGTATGCAAGACTGGTTGTCCTCGTAGATCACCAAAGGTGCGTTCAGGTTGACGCCGAATTCGGTGAGCAGATTCCGCAACCAAATCGCCTGGCGATTGGTGACTGGCTTAGCGAAACGTATTCCGCTTCCGTCGATGACAACGAAGTCGTCACCTGCTTGCGTGTCGTCCACGAGATGGTATTGCCGTAGACTTGGAACACGTAGCCACTCGTTGAGCGACGGTCGTCCATGTCGCTACCCCAATCCGCATCCGCAAATCCAACGATTGGATCGGCACCAGAGTCGCGTCGATACTTTAAGCATAAATGCTTGGTTCCTTGGAGGTACCGCAACACGCGCTTGAGATGGCTCCAGTGCACATCGGTTGCGCCACTCTGGAAGCGGCTCAGGTAGTTCACCGCTATGCTAATGGCAGGACGAGACGTCAGCATCAAGTAGGTCAAGCAACCTACAAGCTCCCGGTATGGATGCTGTGTCGATTCCTCACCATCCTTACCCTCTTCAGCTTGAGATTGGCGTCCAAAGGGGTCGACGCCGGCTTGCAGTCTTGCATGCCGAAGCGCTTTAACAGAGCAGAAACATATTTAGTTTGATTCAGTAGCAACGTACCGTCTGTCATATTGTACTGAATCCGCATGCCCAGGAAGTTTTTCAGCTCCTGCATGTCGTCCATCTCGAACTCGTTCTTCAGCATCTCTTTAATCTTCCGTATTTCTTCCAGGGAACTTGATGCCAGCACGATGTCGTCGACGTACAGTACCAGGTACATCCACACGCCGTTGACCTTCCTCGTATACAGGCAGCTATCGTATGGTGAGCGCCGGAAACCAAGCTTCAGGACAAAATTGTTGAACCGCTCGTTCCAGCTACGCGGTGCCTGCTTCAGGCCGTACAAGGATTTGTTCAACCTGAACACCTTGTTCCCCCTCTCAAATCCTGGTGGCTGCCGCACGTAGACGGTTTCCGATATCGTTCCGTTGAGGAACGCCGTGCGCACATCCATCTGGGTGCAAATGGAGGTTTTTCTGCACCGCCACCGCCAGTAGAGTCCTGACGGTTGTCATACGCACCACGGGAGCATAGGTTTCCTGGTAATCGTAGCCTTGACGCTGAGAACATCCTTTGGCCACGAGCCTTGCCTTGTGCCTGTCGATCGAGCCGTTGTCCAGGTATTTGATTTTGAACACCCATTTGCAGGGCACTGCTCGAGCACCAGGAGGAGGTTCACGAGGTCCCACGTGTGGTTCTTCTCGAGCGCCCGCATCTCGTCGCCGATCGCACGCTTCCATTCCGGCCAATCGTCGCGCTTCCGAAGCTCGTTGATGTTGTCCGGCAATGCTTCCACGTAATTTTCCGCATTCAACGCAAATGCCACACACATGTCGTAGTCGGAGTAACGAGCCGGCTGTTTGCGAGGCCGCTCGCTTCGCCGAACTGGAGCTTCGTCTTCATCAGTACTTTCTTCAGTCGTTGTTTCGTGCCCGCCAGCAGCTTCATCGTCAGATTTCTCAAGGATTGGCTCTGGATCAGGATCAGGATTCGGTTCACCTCGTTGTTCCGGTTCTTCTTCAAGCGTTTCCGGGCGGTCGGACACTAGGTGGTCATTCGTATACTCTTCCATACGACGTTTCGATGCTGGTTCTTCCACGACGACGTCCCGAGCGATGATGACCTTCCGTCGTACAGGATCCCACACGCGGTATCCGTTGATATCGTAGCCGACCAAGTAGCACACTTGACTCTTCGCGTCAAGCTTCGTCCGCTTCTCCTTCGGAACGTGGCAAAATACCTTGCTTCCAAAGACACGCAGCCGGGACACATTTGGCTTGTGCCCGAACCACATCTCGTACGGCGTTTTGTTCTCGGCTAGGCAGTAGTGGGACTTCGGTTGATCAGATGGACAGCAGTCAGAACCGCCTCGTTCCACATCCATCGATTGCAGCCCGCGTCGTCCAACATCGATCGAGCTCGTTCCATGATGGTCCTGTTCATTCTTTCGGCGACGCCGTTCTGCTGCGGCGTATACGGCACGGATGGCTCCATCATGATTCCTGCCTCCTCACAAAAATGGATAAACTTCGCATTAATGTACTCACCGCCGTTGTCGCTTCTCAACCTGGCGATTCGAGTGCCAAAATGTGCGGTGGCCATTGCAGCATATTTCCGGAAAGCATCCAGCATGTGGCCCTTCGATTTGAGCGGATACACCGCCGTGAAGTGCGTGTAGTTGTCGATGAAACTGACGAAAATCTTCTGGCCATCCCATGAGGCTGGTGTGAACGGACCGCAGACGTCGGTGTGAATCAACTCCAACGGCCGGGATGAACGAGGTAGAACTGCTTCTTCGAAGGGTTGCCTCGTTTGCTTCCCCATCATACACGGCTCACAAACACCTGCATCCGGTTTGAAATTTCCAGCAACATCGATGCCTTCAACCATTTCGCTTCGGATGAGCTTCATCAGGCCAGCGTTCCCGATATGACCGTACCTACGATGCCACAACGTCAACTTACTTCCTTGATCAGCGGCCATGGCGGTTTCGATCTTCGGCACTTCCACATCCAACTCGTACAGCCGACCTTTCCGACTCGCAGTGCACACCACTTCGGAACCACGCGTGATTCGTGCACCATCCTGGCCAAAAGTCACTTCCATTCCTCGCTCAGCGACTCGCTTAACGGAGAACAAATTGGCGTACAATCCTGGCACATACAGAACGTCGTACATCGTGCAGGTTAGCTGCTTTCCTTGGACATTGGATACCATTTTCACTTCGCCGGCCACACGACTGGTCAGCGACACTCCCGACTTGGCGACGTTGATAACGATGGGCGAATCCAATGTGCGCACATTTTTCAAAAAGCTCTTGTCGCTTACCATGTGCTCCGATGCGCCGCTGTCCAAAATCCAACGAAATTTGCAACCGGTTGAGTCGCCACCAACGGTCATGAACGCCACATCGCTTCCCGGTTCCGCCACGTGCGCCTTGCTCTTCTTCTTCTTGTCCGTCTTCGGTGTATGGCGATCTTGTTTCGCATTTTCCGGACAATTCACGCGCTTGTGCCCGGGTTTTCCGCAAGCATGGCACTTGAACACGAACTTACCGCTTCTTCCAGCGAAAGCTGTGCTCGATTCCGGTCTGTCCCCGTTGTGCTGTCGCTTTACGTCCTCACTGAGCAGTCTCGACTTGACGAATTCCATCGAGCACTGTTCCACCCGGTAGCGTCTCAAGCACCGTGATAATCTGGTCGTACGATTTCGGCATCGACTGTAGCAGGAAGAAAATTACCACTGGCATGTCGAACTTGATTTCCGCCGATTCTAGCTCTCGGATGGTCTTTTCGAAAGCCAGAATATGCTCCTCCAACGGTCGTCGCTCGTCGTACTTCATTCCAGCCAGCTGTTTCAGCAAATAGAATACGCCCGAGACTCCTTTTGTCTCGTAGTAATGCTGCAACGTGGTCCAAATCGCTCTTGGGGACTTTTGCAAACGGACGCGCTCCAACTGGGAATCCGCTATCTTTTGGATCAGGATCGACCTGCACTTCGCGTCTTCTTGCTTCCGCTTGGTCCGCTTGTCCTCCTTTTCTTTCTTCACCGCTGCCGTGTCCCCTGCATCATCCGGGAAAAAATCTTCTTCTTCCAGAGTCTTCTCGATGCAATGGAGCAAACCCAACTCTTCCAGGTACGACTCCATCCGGAAGCTCCAATTCGAGAAATTCGACCCGTCGAACAGGTACACGCGCTGCGTCCGCTCGTCCTCCATTTCCGTTTCCGCGAAAGATTACACCGTTTTTGTTCCGAAAAAAATAACGCCGCTTCGCTACTGACGCCACTCGACCGAAAAACTTAACCGTCACGGGTGAAAATTTTCTTTGCCGAACACGTGCTTACTCGGGGTCGCAGTTGCTATGGTAACGCGGAGGGCCCATAACCTGATGAGAAACACGATGGTAACAAGTCGAACGTTTATTGGAGAAAGAGACAGAGTGGGGTGACATGGGTGGTTATATAATAGAATTCAAATTTCCATGGCCTACTGCCAGATCATATTTATACTAGTCTACATAAATCTAATTCATTTCAACAATTATGAATTATATAAATGATCAATTCACTGATCTAGGTGAATCCTGATCAGTCGAGCCCTACCCTACTAACATAGAAAGCCCTCATTCCTGTGACCTTTGTGGGGATGCAGAGGTAAACACGGTCCCTTAACAGCAAAGGTCACAATAACTTTCCTACCCTATGCCCACCTGATTGCAAGGACGTGGCCGACGTCGTTATTGATTATTACAGAAATTGAGTCACTCAGAGAGAATGGTCGGTTACTCCCAGCCCCATTCAGTTGATTCATTGTACAATTTCACTGATTCTGATCAGCAACCATTGATACGTGCAGTCAGTCAAGCTAAGCTAAGCATAGCTAGTATATTTGGTTTTCTCCATGTAGTGGGATGGTACAGTCTTCTAAGCCTCCAGTAAGTAATGAGGATCAATTGGAACCATCTCCAACATCTCCTCGGCTTTTTTTGGACGAATTCTATCAACGAATTGCTGCTGCATGGCTAGAAGCATGGCATCTTCGAGCAGATTAATAAATAAGGGAATGCAGCAGAGGTGAGTAACTTTGATTAGTCGTGATCAAAGAGATGGAGCGCGGTATAGCTGCACAGAGTGGCTAATGTGTGTAGAAAATGCACTAACTAGCAACATCAGATTGACCCGTTTCTAGTAAATCGCAGATAATCTATTGCTGACTAACAAATTGTCGCAAAAGTTTAGTAAAGATGTGAAAAGGCCAAAGGCCACAGGTCCAAAGGAGGACGATCAAACATGGACCATTTAAAATCCGTCCTCTGGGGCGATTACACAGTTTGAAAGATACATTTAATTTTTTGCGTTATCTAATGCTCATAGAAGGAACGCTAGAGTTGGCATAAGTTCACAGGATATTTCTCTTAAATTTAAGCCAGATGACGCCTGACTGTATGAAAGATTGCAAGTGATTTCGTTCTTTATGCTTGCTTTGTCTTACAAGTGAACGAGGGGCGGATATCTGGTCTGTATGTTAAAATTCATTAATTATTTTTTCTGTGTGGCTTCACCGCTAAAATTGTGTATACAATTACACACATGGCTCGGAAATTTAAACGGTCTTGTATTTTTCCGAAGCACATATATAAAGCAAGCTTATGCCAAGAGCAGTACACCCAATAGAAATTTTACAAATAGCGACCGGCACGAAATGTTAAAACAAATGGTTATAGTATTCATTACATTTTACACAAAAACATCGATTCTGTTGAATCGTTTCCCAAAATCGAAAAAAATCGATTCGAGAACAGATCGACTGCGGAAGAATCGATTTGAAGAAAATCGATTTGTAATTTTAATATTTAGTTGCATTGACTATTCTAGGTATTTTGTTACATTTCCATAGAGCTAATTCAAATTTTTAAGCTTTTGGCTGATTCATTGATTAATTGACTCATATCTAGTAAACTTTCAACCGAAGGCTATATGATTTATCAGTAAAAGATTCTAAAAGCAGTGAACTATTTTTGATGTTTTGCTTTATTGCTCTACAGAAAACAGCTTCGTGTGAATGAATTGTCATCAGAGAGCCCATAGGTGCTCATCCAGCGAACCCATGAATGGCAGGCGTGCCATGCGGTCAGGTTTTAGCTTATACCTCTTATTAGTAACAGCTTCCGTTCTCGAGAAAGGCCTTTCAGAATCTTAACAATCGATCGGTTTGAACTCAGGGCAATTCGGAGGGTTAATCTCTTTGGCGACGAAATTAACATCAACAATCAATATACAACTAGCTATTTGAAATTGGTTCACTGTTGTTGAATCCCTTGGTCCGAAATACACCTTGAAGTCAGCACCTTGCTGTACATATTTGCGCCTTTGTTTTGATTTGCTGTGTTATTTTGACAGAATATTTGAAAGTGTGTTCGTGTGAGTTTATTATGAGGGGCGCAATATTAAGCTTGGGACCGATGTGCTAGTACTGACTGAGCCAAGAAAAAAATCGTTTTTGTATGGGACCTATTGGTCTTAGAGTTAGTCTATGTTAACATTATGTGCATCATTCCATTCTAGTACCTCCTTAGAGTAGTGGCAACTTGATAGATCCGGCCAAAACATAACGTTGGTCTTGTGTTGCCGAATGAAGGGTGAAATCCGCTTTTTCAGACACTCTTTAATGTAAACCTTCGACGTCATTGTGTGATAAATGTGATGAAAACCTTGGTGTTAAGGCCACAACTGCAGATTCCTTGACAAATAATTATTATCCGAGGAAACTTATCAACAAAAACAAATTAATAACTGGAAATAACTGTTTCGTCATCCATAGATACAGCCAATACATTTTATCAAAGCTCGTTCGTATAGTACTCGTGCTCGTTTTTTGGCTACTAAATTTTGTGTCAGGGAGCGATTCGGATGTTTACTGGCACAAAAAGACTCATATCCTTCACTTGAAAGGATGTAACGTTTGATTGCAAGACACACTGTTGACTGGGAATTTTAACACTTTTGCTGTTTTTGTGGCAGACCACGAAAGATTCTCTAGATGTTTGAGCACAACTAATTTTCTTTTCTCAAGTTTCATGATCCGTAATTTCGAGATCAGTCGATCAATCGAAAAAAACTTTTTTCTTCATCAATGAAACATCAACAAATGCCTGTCAAACGTTTTTTTGTTCCAACCACCAGGGACGCGCGGTGGTGTATTAAATCATGCGTCCAGATTTACTTTGAATCGAGCTTTATGCTCAACAAACTAACTTAAGTTTGTATAGCACATAAAGCTACGGTTGCAATTGTAGAACTTAAGTTTCGAAAGTCAGTTTGAATGAGCTGAAAATAACAAGGTTAGCTTTTGATGTCTTCGTTTCGGTATATTAATTGAACAGGGTAGGGAACGACTTAAGCACCCCAAGACCCTATTCCAATCACGGGGTAAACGTTAACCTACAACGCTCTTTTTTTGCAGTATGGTGCTTCACTACATGGAGCACTATTCTGCAAAAAATGAGCGTTGTAGGCGTTTGTAGAGCGTTTACCCCGTGCTTGGAATAGAGTCTTGGGGTGCTTAAGCCGTTCCCTACCCTATGTTCTACGTTTTACGAAAAGTCTACGATACCAACTAAACATTCTTAGTTCTGAACTCATGCTCAGTTTTCATAAACTTGAACAACCCAAGATAATTTAATTATGACTGGCGACCTCACAGAAGATTCTCTGAACGACGTTGAATGCATATCTTCATCTTTCATTGATTATAAACCTAATGTAACGACTATAGATCCAAACTTCTGATCTCAAGAGCAGTTTTGGTGACTAAAAGCATCACAAGATATCTTTTTAACTCACTTAATTTAGTCAAATACATATTGTCTTTTTGTTTAGCCCAGAAAGCTACTTCAGTAGAGTTCAGATAACCTAGAACATCCGAAGATTATCCGATAATGTTTGTTGTTCAATAAATATGTTTCAATAAACATCGTAGCTTTGCATAGTACAGATAGCTTTTGTTACAACAATAGGTCCTATGTTCTTATCTCAAAGATAGTTCGTATGACCTGGAATATGCCATGTTACTTCATAATGTATTTGCATTACCTAGAAGATCGCTGATCCTGTCATGGACCGAAAGGTGAAAAGGATGTTAACGAAAAACCCAACTCTCTCCATTCAAATGGTGGCTCGTAAAATAGGGATGTCGCCTGGTTTTGTCCAAAAATCAAAACAATGTTCGGGACTTAAGTCGTATAAAGTTAAAACAGTTCCAAATAGCAACGACAAACAGAACTTGGCAACAAAATCACGGGCCCGACGTTTGGACTGCGAATATTTGACGAAGTTTTCATGCGTTGTTATGGACGATGAACCTTATGTCCTGGAGGAGTTCAAGTAGCTTCCAGGGCTGGATTTTTATTTTGCTATGGCCAGAAATGCTACAGCTGAGCATTTCAGATCAAATTAGGCATCGAAATTTCCCAAAAAATAACTTGTGTGGCAAACAATTTGCACGTGTGGAAAAAAGAGTAAATTTTTCGTCACTACAGGCACAACCAACAAGAAGATCTATCAAAAAGAGTGTCTGTAGAAGCGACTGATACCCTTCATCAAAAGTAACAAAAAAAAAACCTTTGTTCTGGCCCGATTTGGCATCATGCCACTATGCTGAAACTGTGATGGAGTGGTACCAAACAAATCAAGTGAACATTGTACCAAAAATTTCAAACTCGCCAAATTTCCCAGAGCTACGACCAATCGGGAGATATTGGGCTCTGATGAAGCGGAAGCTTTCTGGAAAGAAGCAAGGAATCAAAGACACCAAACACTTCCAGCAAATTTGGACAAAGACGGCTTCTACGATTTCTGAAGAGTCTGTACAAACCCTAATGAATGGAGTTAAGCGCAAAGTTCGAAAATTTTATGCAAATACCGAATAACTATGTTTTGTCTTCACGAATTGTTAAAACACATTCCATGAATCTGAAATAAACAACTACGACGGAAATATAATGCGAAATATATGGTTTATTCATGTTTTGAGGTGTCCGGGTTATTGCGGAAACAGACCTTAGAACCAAATTTACTGAAGACAGTTTAAAGTTCTATTCAGTCTGTGATTTATATAGTCATTTTCCTTTTAGGGTCATATATAACCCCTTGGGGGTGAAAGAGTTAATGTACTTTTGAGGACGAGGCTTAACCTTTATGAATTTTTCAATACTTTGGGGTCCAAAATCAACAATGTTCTCTATTGAAGTTGACGTGTAGAAATATTTCCGCACGATTGGTGCAAAAATATTGAAAAACTTTTGAGTTATGATTGAGATATTAACGTTCAAAATCTGACCACTTTTCGTGACGGTCGCAATGTGATTTTTTTATAAATTAAACCGAAGTTTAGAAAACAAAGACGTAGTTCTACGCGAATAATTTATTTCTGTTTTCAAAATTATTTGATAAGGTTTGAAAATCGGTTACTGACAAATGTCAAAGTTTCCGTATCGATTATGTTTCCTAATTTTCTGTAGTTAAATAAAAATGTCGATAAGAATATATTTTCTTAAAAACTTTGAAATCGTTATTTACACGAATGAAATCATAAAACACAAATAAAAAGCAACCTTTTTAATACTACAATGTTACTTAAACATATGAAGAAATCTCTTTTGTAATTCGGAAGTTCAACAATCTGTAAAGCATAATTAAGGGCTTGAATTAAACGTTCGTTGAAAAGCGTAAGTTCTTGTTTCCTTTCTTAAATTCTTCAATAATTCACCCACCAAACGCACCTTTGATCCTCACTCAAAATTACATCAAAAGGCACATTCACGTTGAAGTTTTGAATTAAACAATTCAACGCCCAACTTTTTCCTTTGATTAATTATTTGTAGCATCGCATTAAAAAGTTACCCATTTATCGCCATTAGTTGGACGGACCTCGTGGCTCGCACAAATTGCAGCAACAGGGGAAAAAAAGAGGGTAATCCCAACCATCCCGACAGCCGGCCAGCCGGATTCCCTGCTAATGGAAGTCCGACATAAAATGATAAAAAAAAAATTAAATTCATTAAAAATGCAAGAATCTCGCTACCCAGCCCACAAACCAACAAACGAAAGCCAAAAGAGCGATGTGACTGCTCTGCGCAGTGCTGCAGCGAACATGAAAAATTCAGCCAACAAACATGCAATTTCGGCATGTGTGTGTGTGGGTGTGAATGTTTACTGCTTGTCTCTCTGTATGCATCGGGAAATGGAACTGCCATGCACACGTCTGATGACTGTCTTTCCACGAGTTCACGGTAGGATTTTTTCTTTCCTCATTGGGATGAAGCTGAGGACCTTAATCTGCATTGTCGAGACCATTCTTGAATGGACACCGAGAGTGCCAAGTTGCAGTCAACCACGGTCTAAATTTAGATCTGAAATCTTAAGATTGTGCTGAGCAGAATGGTGACAACTTTATTATTTGAATCGAGAAATTTCGAATCTTCAAATTTGTATTCAGGCAGAGCGAGGAAGATGGATTTCAAGCTTGATTAAATTCAACAGAAGCCTAGATAGGCAACCATCGGAAAAATGAACAAACCATGTCAAGTTTGAACACCGAGTTGCGGAAGCCTATCCCACAGAAAATGGAAAGGCATGAAGGAGCTGGAGCACCTGTTTTGTGAATTTATACTCCATTGTGACTGAAGAAAACCCGAGTGGAATCCTTCTTTTCGCCTACATTTCATTTCGGATTTTTTCTCTCGGCACAAGTAAACCCGTAATTTCCCGGAAACCGAACAAAATGACTTTCTACCGAATGGCTTCCCTCGTATGTGCCTCCCTTAAGCCAAAGGCATTCAACAGCAACGAAGGTTCCATTGTACTTGCAATCGTTTCGAAAGCTGTAATCTCGATAATCGCCTGCAATCGATTGTCTTCTTCGAGCTGTAAAATGCAATTCTACGGCGAACGCATTCTGTATATTAACTACAGGGCACTCTCAACTTCCATTTGCCAACCACCGATGGCTTTCCGAGACGGTTCCCGGAATCTGCTCGTTCGTCAGCATCTGTCTCGCATTTTTTTCTCTCCACATAGATAGGATCCTTTCACTTGCCTGGTGATAGGGTTGTGGAATGTAAAATGGGCTAGTTTCTTAACTTGGTTTAGCATGCAGAGAATTGATTTT
This sequence comes from Aedes japonicus, assembly GCA_034211315.2. Taxonomy (NCBI): domain Eukaryota; kingdom Metazoa; phylum Arthropoda; class Insecta; order Diptera; family Culicidae; genus Aedes; species Aedes japonicus. Next base: position 68,619 of record JASCZW010004833.1, read on the forward strand.
ACGACTAAAAAATCTTTCAGTTTCAACTTAACTATCATATTATCAAAAATAATGTATCAAAATGATATAAAACATAATATATCAATCGACAATATACGTATCACATTATATTAAAAATTTTCAACGACCGCTCAAATCATTCGGTGAAGGGAGAAATATTTCGAAATAGAAAAAAGACTAAGCCAAAAAGAAGCTTAAACTAAATCTTAAAAATAATAAAAGGTGTAAATTGATAAAATATTTTTTTATAAATAAACCAAATTTTTTTTCATTTTGAAGTTCAATAAACGCAAAATACAGAAAAATCTTCAGTTATGTTTAATGCTGACCGAATCCTAATTGCGGAGTTTTTTGTTTAAGCCAGCCGGCCATTTTGTTTGAAGTTCTTTTCGTTCCAACAGTTTTATGAGTGTTCTTCAGCTTCCGCTTGTCGATGGCCCAATATTTCTCGAAAGGGCGCAGCTCGGACGTTTTGGGTGGGTTCTCGACCTAGGGCACCAACTGCACGTTGTTGGCCACATTTGACCTTATTCCGCAATGGCAGGGTGCCAAGTCCGACCAAAACAGCTTGAAACAACCGCGTTGCTTCAGGAAATATTACAGACGTGTTTCACAATAACTCATTGGATCGCCATAGGGACTACTTCATGCGAGTATGAATTGCAGCTGAAGTGGGGCCCAACAGCTTTAAGCCGCAAGCTCCCAATGAAACGATGCAGCAAGAGGAAAGGATCCCGCTCGCCAGAAGAGGCTTAAAAAGATCCCCGCCCCCTGCCAGGTAGGCAGGATCCGGCGGCGCATCCTACACGAGCAGAAGCGTGATAGCTTTGGAAGCAGGAGTCTCCGGAAAAACCGAAGAGGCCACGGATGGACCTGGGAGCATGCGGGCTATGGAGAGGAATAGACCTCAAACATAGCTTGTTGCAGCTTCATAGGCCCGTTCAGGCGGCATGTTGCGCGAGGGACGAACTTGAAGCTAAGCTCCAGGAAAATGGCAAGGCTAGTGACAGTGGAAAAGGCTAGAAAATCCGCCTGCAAATACACGCAGACGGATGCGCGAGATCTCATCTCACCTACCGTGGTGGCAGGCACATCAAAGCGTTCAAGGTGCCTGGGAAACCACACCAGGTGACTCAAAGAAGCGACTTGTGTCCGACGGCCCGCATGGATGCAAACACATATGCGAGCGTGGTGTCGGGGTTGGAGGGACCAACCGCATATCCAGCGGGGCGTAAAGTGAGTGACCCTGGCACCAAGGGCGGCAAAGAAGGCAATGCTGGCAAAGGCGCCAATAGCGTCAGTACCACGGTGGTGCGCGAAGTCCCACGCGGTAAGAATGGCTCGTTCAGAGGCAGGTAAAACCTCTGGACCAAGGTCCGGAAAAAGAGAGATAGATCCCAGAAAGAAAAAAAAACCCAAGGCCCGGCTCGAAAGCGTTACCGCGGTGAGGCCCTCATCGTTAAAACCGAAGAGTCTAAGTACTCCGAGGTCCTCAAGGTGGTGCGCGATGACGTGCGGAGTATCCGCAATTCTCGCACCGGTGAAATGATCCTCGAGCTCAAGAAGGACAAAGTTTAATGGTGCAGCGTACACAAAGCTTGCCGAATAGGCCCTAGGAGAGAGGATTGGAGGTACGTGCACTAGCCGCGCTAAGGACTCTCCAATGTAAAAACTTAGAAGAGATCACGGAGGCTGGTGAAATCTCCATGGCCATTAAGGTCCAGTGTGGGGTCGAGGAATCTACAACAGCCATACGGCTGCGAAAGAGTATACTTGTGACTCGACAATTCAATTGCCAGTTACCGCCGCAGACTCGTCCCTAAAAGTGTCAAAACTCAAATAGGGGTGGTCCGTTTGCCAACTGAGTCTGCACCAGCCGTCAAAGGCGTGATTTAAGGTGCAGAAGAAAAAGTCACAAGGCCCGAGACTGTAAGGAGCCCCCCAAATGCATGACATGCCCTGGGAAACCAGACCACAAGCACGTCACGGGAGATCCCAAGTGCCTGGCCTACAAGGGTAGACAAAAAACTAAACACACTGCGGGTAACCCAAATGAATCTAAACCACTGTGACTCAGCTCAGTAACTGCTGTGCCAGGCAGTTCACGAGTCAGGGACGGATATCGCAATAATATCCGACCCATACCGCATTCCCGTCGGTAACGGCAACTGGGTTGCGGATAAGTCCAATATGGCGGTATTATGGATGACGGGCAGGTTTTGGGTCCACGAGGTTGTGTCCACCTCAAACGAGGGCTTCGCGGTCGCAAAAGTGACTGGGGTGTTCATTTGTAGCTGCTTTGCGCAGCCGAGATGGTCGATTAACCAGTTCTCCCAGTAACCCGGTGGTAGTGAGTCGGGCGACAGCAACGCCTGGGCTAAGGCGATTTCAACCTACCATAGAAACGGAGCGGAGTCGATCATCCACGTGACGTTTTGTAGGCCTGGGCAGTTGAACAACTGCAGAGTGGAGGATGGATACACTCATAGCGACCACCTGGCGATTCGCTATAGCACCATCCACAGCGCTAGGCAGCGCAAAGAGAGCACAGAACCCACTCCGTTCGCCCGCAGATGGAGGACGTCGTACTTCGATACAGACGTATTCAAAGAGGCCCTTGAGTGGGGACAGAGATTGAGCGTTACCCAGGAGCCTTGTGGTGATCTACTCGTAGCACTTTTTACAAGGTCAAACAGAAAGGGCAAACCTAGAGATGGAATGTCGCCGGTTTATTGGAAGCCAGAGATGATCGCCAACGTCCAGAGGATCTGCCTCCAAGGTAGAAGAAGGATGCAAAGAGCGTGGTCGGAAAGAACGGAGCGTCACGTAGTGATAGCCACCGCCTAGACTGTACTTAATAGAGAGATAAAGGCCAGTAGACGAGCCTGCTTTGAAGTTCTATGTTCAAAAGCCAATGCGAACCAATGAGGGACGCTAATCGGGGAACACCAACCGAGCAATCACCAGAGCTACTGCAGCTTGTGATTAGGGGACTCTTTCCGAGCCATGATAAGAGACCCTGGCCTCCTATAACTGCAGAATTGTCCCATGACAATGGCACCGCGGATGAAGGGGATGCGGCGACCGTTACAAACGATGAACTATTTGCGCTACGCACGTCGCTGAAGGTAAAGAAAGTGCCAGGATCTTATGGTATACCAAACCTGGCCATCAAGACGGCTATTTCACTGGCACCCGGAATGTTCAGGGCGTTGATGCAAAGATGTTTGCAAAGATGCCTGTAAAATCCAGACTCTAGTATTGCTACCGAAGACAGGGCAGCCACCAGCCACCAGACCTATACGTCTTTTGGATTCAGCGGGTAAGGTGCTCGAGAAGGTAATCCGCAACAGACTGACAAAATACACGAAGAGTATAGACGGTCTGTTAAAAAATCAGTTTGGCTTCCGTAAAGGGAAGTCGACGGTGGATACCATTCTGTCCGTCACCAAGACGGCTGAAGTAGCAATCGAGCGCAAGAGGCGAGGAGTCCGCTACTGTGCAGTGGTCACCCTTGACGTGAGAAAAGCGTTCAACAGCGCCAATTGGGTGGCTATTGCCGACTTGCTCCAATGCCTTCAGGTTTCTGGGTACCTGTACAAGATTCTTGGAAGTTATTTCCAGAATCGCGTGCTGGTGTACAATACAGAGGTAGGCCAGAAACGTGTTAACATCACCGCAGGCGTCCCACAAGGTTCGATCCTGGGTCCGGTGCTATGGAACACGATGTACGATGAGGTACTGTGCCTTGAATTCCCGACCGAGTGAAGATCGTCGGGTTTGCAGACGACATCACCCTTGAGATATGTGGTGAATCCTTTGAAGAGGTGGAGCTAACGGCCTCGCACTCCATTGGAATTGTGGAGAGATGGATGAGTTCCGGGAAACTGGAGCTAGTCCACCATAAGAATGAGTTCAGGGTTGTTAACAATCTAAAATCGGAGCAACATTGGAGGATTATTGCAGGTAATTGCACAATTGTATCTAAGAGGTTTTTGAGGTACTTGGGGGTCATGACCGACGATAAGCTGTCATTTACCAGCGACGTCGATTACGGTCTGCGTCGTAGCGGGGATGATGCCAATAGACATTGTCATAAAAGAGGACGAAGAGTGCTTGGAACAACGTGGAACAAGAGGTATTCGGAGACCACAAGACCTGGTTAAGTGGCAAAGGCAATGGAACAACTCCACCAAAGGTCGGTGGACCCACCGGATAATCCAGGAACTATCTGGGTGAGTTGGTAGGCGACACGGTGAAGTGAACTTCTACTTAACGTAGATTCTGTCAGGCCATGGCTGCTTTAGACAGTGTCTACACAAATATGGGCTACACAGTCCTCCGCATGCACCAAGTGCGCGAGAGTTGATAAAACCGCGGAACATGTGTTCTTCGTATGTACTCGCTCTGACGGCGAGATGCGGCATTATAACCGTAAACGGTGACGACACGGCTCCAGATAATTTGGTCCAGAGGATGTGCCAAGACCGGGACATCTGGGACGCGGTATGCATAGCAGCTCTGTCCTCGATCTCAAAAAAAAAAAGGTGAAACGACCAAAGACAGGTCACAGGGACCACCTAAGTACTGAAGTCCTAAGTAGTTAGACATGGTGGGTGCTTAAAAAGCACAAAAGCCCCCTCCCCGAAGTAATACAGAAAGGTGGTTCTGGGGAAGGTTCAGAAGACACGTCAAAAAAAAACCTTTGTTGGCCCTTCGTTCAGGAGCTTAATGATCACAAACAACAGTAGAATTCTGATCAAATCTTTTTTCAGATTATTCCACTGCTATGAAAAGTTACCCTGCTACAATCCCAAGCAACACACTAGTTTTATAACGGTTGAAAATACTTTTATATGACTATATTTGGTTGTATAGAAGTTTATTCAACATAAAATCATGAAGATGTGTTCTTCGGGATATGTGGTAGTACTACAACATCATCATCATCATCACATCACAAAATAAGCTTATTTGCTGCTCTCATCCTAATGTTCTAAATTCAGTTCCACAGATATTAATTTACGGCATTCCATTATGGCGTAAAAAGTTTATGTGGCATCAAACTCTTTATTCAGGGAGTGGATAAAGTCTTCACAACGAAACATTTCTAGACCAGACCGGGAAGTTATCCCTGCCACCTGCTATCTTCCTGGCTGAAAAGCTAAGGGATACGACGAATTTCACGCCAACTCGTCTTCGTGATTGGCAGCACCCTCTCAGAATCCAATTAATTTCATAAAAAAAAATCGTCCAATTCTAAGATAGCCACTTTTTGCATATGGACCTTAATTTAAAAAAAAAATTTTTTAGCGTGTACAATTGATTTTAGAATTTTTTTCTTAAAAGAAAAGACAATTCCCGAAAAGTCACCCATCCATCACTTGTTTGTAAGTCTTTTCCTTTTAGAGTAACGTTAATTTGAAAAAAAATCGATCATAAAACTTAAGCCCTTTTCAAATGGTTCATAAATTTTGAAAAAACAAAGTATGCAAAGTTGCTTGAAAAGACATAGTCTATACACACACAAAGTTTCATTTGATTCTGAGAGGGTAATGCCAACCACTGGATGAGTTGGCGTGAAATTCGTCACTTATATAATTTTACCATTTTCAATTAGTATTTATTCTGTTCATAATCCTAATTCTTTATGCTCTAGTATGCTTCAAAAAATATATTCATCAACAACTGGATTCTTACATTACCTATTGACAATCATGTGAATTGAGAACCTGAGCCAAACATCACAATGCTAGAATCTGTTCACCCGAAAAAAATTGAAAAAACCTCGCTGGGAACAGTACTTGATAGTTGTGCAAACATACCTCTGTCTAGTGTCCCATTCGGCCCAATAATCCATCCCTGACCAAGGCTAGGGAGACACACCTTAAACTGACATACGCTAGCGCTACCGACCGGGAGACGTAAGCCTATAAATAGCCTCCGTGTGCCACTACCAGTTAGGAGGCATCGAGCAGATGGAAGCGATTGTGAATAGACTGACTGTCCCGTGCTCAATGCAGGCCAGCACCAGGCGGAACCCTGCGCCAATGGGAGATATCTATTTATAGGCCGCGTGCAGTATCGTGTGCTTGGTATGGTATCGTCGTCAGTATCTGCATAGTGAATGGTGCGGCGGGCGGGCGGGCGCAGTTTACTTAAAGGGCACGTTCTAATAGAAAACACTATCGTTCCTGAAAAGAACTGGGTTGACTCAGCGGCGCTCGACGATCGACATGGCTACGAGCTCGATTGCCATTTGTGATTTGCTAGGTAGGACTATTGGCAAAACATTATGATGATTTATATGTCATGTAATGTGGTGAAATGGGTTTTGATGTTCGCTGGGGTGCATCATTCGAAGTAGAAGAAAAGCGGTATTTGTCGTTGGCCCCCTCCGGTACGATTTATTGCCCTAAAATATGAGTTTTTGCTACCCACGGCGAGGATTGATGAGGACGAGGTATTCAAAAAGTTTAGATGCCCTGATGGAAAACTTAGAAAGTTCATTTTGACTTGTTTTGTAATATAATATAATTCAAATGTTTGCAGCAAAGAAATTTTCGGATTTGCGTAAATTACGATTATTGTGTATTATTACATGCTTGATTACTGTTACATATAATTTATTTGATCGAGATACATGCCGAAGGTATGCTAACGCATAGTGTTCGGAACAAAACTCTTCTAGCGGGTTTCATCATCCGTGTGAACTAGTATCATCTAAAGGATTTTTGTATAGTGAGTGGTGTTCGCGACTGGTAACAGTATAGACGCACTTTGCAGTGACTGGCTGGTTTATTTTAGTTTTTATATATTACAAGCTTTCACTGTTTTCCAAACTGTTTTCTATAATTTAATAGGTTGAAAAAGATCGAAGCAGTAGTCTGGGACACAATGTTCACCAATATCCAGATTTGACAATTTACCCATCGATACCATTGTTTTGTTAATTTCAGGTAAAACGAACTACCAAAACATGTGTACGAGTGTCAAGTCATAATGCATGCATTCCTTCTTAATGTGTGAAATGGTTTATTTTGGAAACAGCATCAACGAGTGTGCTTTATTTATTTATTTTAATCCTTAAATGCGCAATGTTGCTTTAAAACTACATTCTGGAAAACGCTTAAATATTAATTAATTCTATACTTTTTGGATAAAAATCCAGAAAATTGTTATATAGACTTCTATGAAGCAGTCGTGTGAACTGGGAGCACTGTATCGAAGCATTTTGTCTGATTTTTTCTGTCAAAACATAGAAAAGTTAACACACGCTAAAAGTTCGAAGAACGCAGACTTTTTTCAATAATATAATAAAAATTTAGCAGGTAATTGTTTTACGAAAAAAAATGGAATTAATAAGGTTTTTCGCCAAAAAAGTGTTTGTTGTTTCAAAGCATCATCGTGCCTTCACCGCATGTTTTTTCATCTCCACAGATAAACATGGCAAGTTCTACTGAAAAACAGAGTCTACGATGTTTGGAGAATCTTCATGACACAGAAGCTGCTTTTGATCAGTCGGGTTCGGATGTTGAGGATGATCAAGAACACTATACATCGATACACCAATGACAGAGGGACCTCGAGGACTCCGATCAGGTATCTGATGATGACTATGATGCAGCGGCTATTCCGGAGGGCTTTCAGACGAAGAACTCCTCGTGAATGAACGAGCTGGATCTTTGAACAAACCGTCCTGGACGACTGCTAAACCTGTCTGAAGAAACGGGAACATGGCCTTTGATCAAAAGAAAATCACTTTTCAGGGTGATGAGTTCCCGATGAGTTGTTGGATTGCGATACACCGTACGATTTTTTTCGACGGATTTGTAGGATTAAATCACCGAGAAAGTTTATGTTTATGCAGCTTAGAAAAACATCATCAATCCCGTCAACATATCAAGGACTGATCTCGATAAGTTTCTGGGAATATTGATATATAGCTCGGTTGCTAATTTTCCAAACATGGGTGCCACAAATATGGCTATGATCTAATTTGAAACAGTATGCCACAGATTATTTTCATCAAGATCAGTTCTATTATTCATTTCAACAATAATGACAGGATGTTGCCCAAGGAACTCACTCAACATGATAAACTTTATAAGATACGAACGGTTACAGAATCTCTTAGAGAACGTTTCGGTAAAGTACCGTCTTGATGAATCAAGAAAAAAGCCAAGATAAATCTTCATTTGCCATGCGGATTGTTGCTGGCGTTTTGATTAAAGACATACGGGATCAAGTCTCTATCACTTCGAAGTTTTCTGCCCAAGCAACACAGCTTGTATTAAACAAGTTGAAAGAACTGTAAAAGGACAAAAACAGGTTGTAAATTTAGGTGTATAATACTTTATTTCATACTTTAATATGACGCAAAAAGCGCAAAAAGTGAAGCCTTATAAAGCATAAAATGGAAAAAAAAACTATCCTCATACAAAAATAAAATATCGCCATGCGTGGGATTTGAACACTAGTACTTGGCGTGATAGGTTTGTAGCTTCTTTGCTAAGCCAGCTCAGGTTGTTAAAAAGTGAACTCTGAGTATGTATGATATGCTTCCCGTAGGCAGTGAAACCACAATGTTCATCGTGAAATATTCAGCTATGCTTCCTTTTTATCGAATGTGAATTGCCGGGTCTCTCGTTTAACTCCTGTCATAAGATTTTGTCAGTCTCCTTGTCCACTTTATTCGCCGCAGAACGCCTGCCTGCCTTGAACTGTCTCTCGCTCACAACAGCTTTTTGAGTCTTCTTAAGGTTCCCCTTAACGATGGCCCAATATTGTTCGATTGGGCGGAGCTCTGGCGTGTTGGGAAGGTTCTTGTCCTTGGGCACCAATTGAAAATTGTTGGCAGCATACCACTCCATGGCCTTTTTCCGTAATGGCAAGATGCCAAATCCGGCCAAAAGAACGGAAAAATTGTGCCGCTTTAGGAAAGGCAGTAGACGCTTTTGCAGGCACTTGCTCAGATAAATTTCCTGGTTGACGGTTCCGGTCTCAATGTAAACGTTGCTCTGCAAGCCACAGGTACAGATGGTCTGCCACACTATATATTTCTTCACGAACTTTGACAGTTTAATGTGCTTTAAAATATATGCCACTATTCCCCGTCCGGTTGCTGTATGTAATTCCTATTCAGAAAGCTGTTAAAAGTCTGCCTTGACGTAACTTGCGTCGTCCAGTACCATGATCGTGCTTTGGCCGACGGGTTTTGTTTATCGTCGCGGTTTGGAGTCACCACTTCCTTGTAAGTCGACAATCCAGCTCATTTTTTAGCTTTATCCACGGTTGAACGCGCCACTTCCAGCTTCTTTGCAACATCTCAGACGGAGAGGTTGGAGTTCCACTCGAAACAGCGGGCAACTCTTTTTGTCGTCGCTCTGGCCTCCGGCATTCCATTTCCCCCGATCCAGCTTTCCTGGCTGTCGTCAAACGTTTACCTAACACTTTTAATAAATTGTTAACAGTTGATTTAGCCACATTCAACAATTTCGCCAACTTGGCGTAAGAGTAGTTTCGATTTTCGCCATGCACGTGCAATATTTTGATGCGTTACTTCTCTTCCTGTTCTCTTACGCCATTTTCATAATTGATTTGCTCATCTCAAAATCAGAATCGAGACATGATGCTACACGCACACGTCCTCAAAATGAGGGGTGTGCAAAATTTTTTAATGCACGATTAAAGGAAATGCGTCAAGTTTAAGTTGACCAAATTATGATCGAAACACCTTTTATTAGGCCTTAAGGCGTGAAATTTTCAAGAAATGTTTGCTCCAATGGAGCATTATTTGTTTTGTTTTGTTTGTGATTTTTGGTCTCAAAAATCGTGAAGTGATAATTCACCGAAACTATAAATCATATGGAAGAAGGATTGCCTCCTGTTTCACGTTAAGCATAATAGATAATTGTTTGAACAACATTTTTTGGTCACAAGAAGATTTAAGCTCGGCAATTTCGCAACCGGCTGGGGAACAAAAGTTATTGCATGGTTTCGGAATCCTAGAGGGTTTGAGCTGTTTAGTGGAATGCCTCGGCTAAGTCGAGTTATTAGTACGAGACACTGAAGAAGTCTGCACATTGTAGACGAAATACGCGTATCTGTCGAAGATAAGCAAAGGTAGTTGGAATTAAATGGAGAATACTAATTTTTCTTCTTATTGCTAGCTCTAGTGGTTTCGGAAGTTTTTTTAAATAAAACTTTGTTTCTTTGAGCTACGTACCAAAGGTACTCAATAGGAAGAGTGATTTTATGGTGAAGTTTTTTAATTAGTTTTTAGTTAATTTAAGTTTACGCTGTCTGTGGTCTGTGAGACCGACAAAGCGATATCTTCTCGAGATACGCAACTTGTTTAACGTACAAAAAGGGTAATTATTGACTTAAGTCACATTAAAGATTTTACATAAAACTAATGCAAATCATTCGCGTTGGACATTCCAGCACTCAGGCGCTTTTTGAATACGGGCTGCAAGTTGAGATCTACGTGTTGGGGTTTCTGTGACAACGATCATCGCCATATTTTGTCCGTGAAGCACGGTTCGAACAATTTGAGCTCGGGAGTCCACTAAGCCCCACCTTTTGAGGTAGTTGAACTGAGGGGAATGAAGATTGCAAGACAACTCTGCGAAGTTTCACCCGACAGTCGGCCAAACCGCCTTCTTAGTTTCATTATTCGTTACAACTTTGTGGAAAGGTTACCGAGAGTGCGGTTTTAGTGATCCATAGTCAAGTGTCGGACACTAACCCGGACCCTACCCGGAATATAGGAGTCTGGCGGCATCCATAAATAACGTGACGCTTGGAGGGGGGACTCTCTAGTGTTACGAAATGTTACATAAGGGGTAGGGGGGTCAAGCATAGTGTTATGTAACATCATAAAATCAGAGGTTTGTATGCCTTTGTTTTCGTGAAATTCATTTTTGGCATGGACAAAAATCTATCCTTTATAAATATTATCAGTGTGTCATTTCACAAACAAACCATGAATAAATTAAACTACCAGAAAATCAACCAGTAAACATGTGCAGATTTACCCCAGTGCATGTGAAGAGTGGTGGTTGCGACTGTTTGTTTACATCTGGTTCATGAATCCTAGAGGGTTTCAGCTGTTTAGTGGAATATTTATTATTATTTTAGAAATTAGAAGAAAAATTAGTATTTTCCATTTAATTCCAACTACCTTTGCTTATCTTGACAGGATAGCAAAGGTAGTTGAAATACTATTTTTTCTTCTAATTTCTAGTTATCCGGTTCATGTCTTGAAAGTCCGATAAACATCGCGGACAGTGATTAAAGCTTGAGTACGAAAATGGATAAAAACCAGTTGCTCCAGCTGCTGCTCAGCTGCCTGACTAAATCTTAGCCATCCAATTCAAAAAAGCAAGCGCAGAAGGAAGCTATTTCACTTTGGAATGAGCTGAAAAAACAGGATCCCACGGGATTCACTTTTTCCGCTTCTGCTGAGATTTCCGAGCTTGTCAAAAAAAACATGGGTCAAAATGATAAACTGCTGCAATTTTGGGCAAAACCCGGGCCAAGTAAGACAACTCCAAAGGATCTACCGGTGGCATCGAACTGTTCAAAGGACGCCGAAAAGGAATCAACTAGTTCTCAGTCAGTGTTGCTGAACAGCAGCTGGAACAACTGGTTCTTATCCATTTTCTCACTCAAACTATAATCACTGCCGGCGATGCTTATAGGATTTTAAAATTATGAACCGGATGTAAACAAACAGTCGCAACCACCGTACAACACATGCACTGGGATAAATCTGGACATGTTTACTGGTTGATTTTCCGATAGTTTAATTAATACATGGTGTGTTTGTGAAATGACACACTGAAAATATTTATAAAGGATAACTCAAGAGTTACAACATACCACGGTTGATCAAAACGTCAAACAAAAGGTTATTTATTCAGCTTTTAAACGATGTGTAACAAGTTATTACATTTCACCGTTTCGAACGAACTGTTGCACTTTAATTGTGATCGATTCCATCATGATCTTCACAGTCGCTAGTAGACACTGTACCGGCGAACTTATTCCACTTTTTGCTTTTTTGCGCATTTGTTGTGCATTTGTCATTTCTTCACCGCATCCCCACGTATGTTTTTGCTTGACAATCTATCTATATATATATATATATATATATATATATATATATATATATATATATATATATATATATATATTATATATATATATAAATGGATTTCTGTTTGCCTGTCTGTCTGGCTGTCTGAACCTAATAGACTCGAAAACTACTGAACCGATTGGCGTGAAATTTTTTACACAGGAATTTTTGGGGCCGGGAAAGGTTCTTATGATAGTTAAAAACCCCTCCCTTCTCTGAAAAGGGGCGCTCCCATACAAATGAAACACTAATTTCTACATAACTCGAGAACTAATCAAGCAAAAGAAACCAAATTTAGCAGGTGTGAGTTTTTGAAGGCAAGAAAGGCTTCCAAGGTAGCTAGAGAACCCTCCCTGTCCTTAAAGGGGGGCCTCCCATACAAATGAAACACACATTTCTGCTTTACTCGGGAACTAATCGGGAACCAAATTTGGAATGCACGAGTCATTTAACGAGTTTTCACGGTGGTACAAAGCCCCTCCTCCCTCTAAAAAGGGGGGCTCTCATACAAATGAAACTCAAATTTCAACCAAACATGAGAACTATGCCTACTGCTTTGTAAATTTGTAATCAGTGGTTTTTCGGTCCGGGAAAGCATCTTATGATAGTTCGAGACCCCTCCCGCCTCTAGAAAGGGGGGCTCCCATGCAAATGAAAAACAAATTCCTGCATAACTTGAGAGCTAATCAAGCTAACGGAACCAAATTTGGTATGGGTGAGTTTTTGAAGGCAAGAAATGTTTTTATGGTGGAAAAGGGGCGTTTCTCTTTGAAAGAAGGGGCTCTCAAACAAATGAAACCCGAATTTGAGCCAAACATGAGAATTATCCCAGCTCGTATGACTATTTTTATGCAGGATTTTTGGAGTCGAAGAAGTCAGATGGTTCGAGACCACTCCGCATCTGGAAGGGGTGCTCTCACACCAATGGTACATAAATTTTTGCATAACTCAAAAACTAATCAAGCAAATGGAACTAAATTTGGGATGTGGGGGTTTTCCTAACCAAGAAATGTTGCTATGAAGGTTTGAGACTCCTACCCTCTCTGGAAGGGGTGGACTCTTATGAAAAATAGACACAAATGTCAACCAAACATGAGAATCATACCTACTATTATGAAAAGTTATATGTAGGGGTTGGTGAGGACAGAGAAGGTTCTTATGATGGTTTGGACCTCCATACAAATGAAACACAAATTTCTGCAAAGCTCGAGTTCTTGGAATTGGAGTTCTTCAAATGGAACCAACTTTTGCATGAGGGGGTTTTCAGGCAGGATTTTTAACGTAGGACTACGTTTTTCTTTTCTATACCGGGCGCCGTTTCAAAATTTTGAAAAATGAGACCGTTACGCAAAAGTGAAAGGTTTTTGAACGCTTATAACTCTCGTTCGACTAAACAGAATGACTTCATTCATGCATCATTTTATCAGGAAGACTCACAAATTTTTTGCATGGAATTTTGAATGAAGTTCAATTAGTATAAGTAGTTCAATTTTTCATTTGAAAATGACCTTCTTTTGCTCCCATACAAATTGTGCATATCAACAGGTTGAAAAATGTGTTTTCCTAGCAAGGTCATAGGAAACGAGTAACAAATGTCTTCTTCTTCTTAAAAATAACTTTTCTCCGTCCCACACAAATTTCTGAGCGCACAAAGCTATTGGCCGAAAATGACATCATATTTGCGCTACGCTCTGATTGGTTCATACTGCAACAGTAACCTTGCCAGCAATTATGGAACACGTGGGAACGACCGAACACCAATAATCAGTTCTCGCTGTGCATCCGTATGCGACAGACGTGCTTGGCGAGCACGTTGTAGAAAACGCCGCCCGTGAAAACAAGAAGACCAGATTCATTCCACGTCACTTGCAGCTGGCCATCCGCAACAACGAGGAGCCGAACGAAGAAAGAAAGCCCAAGTGGAATCGAAAACATTTCTCCCCCGTCAACTAAATCCGTCCTTATCAGGACGACCAAATCAGTTTACAAACTAAAGAGTTGGGTTGAATTTTTCTATTGTGCTGTTGTTAATTCAATTACCGCATCATGGCTGAATATGGCAATCATTAAACGTCGCGTCCCCGATTATACCACAAAGAACGTTGAACAACAAACGAACGAAAGTCTAGAAGGGATAATTCGAGCCAAACTACAAAACATCAGTGACCATGTGGTGGAGTTCGCCATTGTTCCTAGTTATGCGTACCGGATTAGTTGCTGTTGGTGGGAAGCAAATTAGGCATATTTCTGTTGAGAAAATCATCCGTCTAGCGTGCACTAATTCAAACTAATTATTGTGGCGCAATAACAGAAGTTCGTCCCCTTTGGTGCAATTTGTATCACATTGCCTTCGTTGGTACCGCCTTCTTTTGTGCAATAGCATCCGACGCCATGACATACCAGCGCTTAGCTGAAATTTTGACTCAGTCTTACAACAGTCGTGGGGCTGTGCAGTGGCTGTTCGCACGCAGTTAGCGGCAGCAAGCACCTTGGATGGTGCACTGGCGAGCAGTCGTTGCCCACACTCCCGCTTCTTTCACTCACTTTTGAGTACAATTGTATGCTATCTCTTTTCCTCAAGGATGTGTTACTCAATTTTCGGTAAACAGTGGATCAACTCAATTTTTGATTAGATCAGCTTCTTACGAAAATTGAGTAACATTTCCGCGAGAGAAAAATAGATAGCATACAATTGTACTCAAAAATTGAGTAAAGTGAAGCGGGAGTGCATAAAGGCGTTGGTACAGTTGGCTGTTGGTGCCGATGCTCCTGTCAACCTCGCTGCGAAAACATGGCTGCTGAAGCCTACGAGTTGGCTGGAAAAGCCGCCCGTGACGAGACAAACAACCCTAGGGGAATCGCAAACTATTTCTCCCTCGTCAATTAAATCCGTCCTTTTCAGGACGACCAAATCGGTTTATTAACTAAAGAGTTTGTTTGGTTGAATTTTTCTTTTGTCGGTTTGTAGTTCAATTACACCGCGTCCCGGAGTATATCACAAAGACCATTGAACAACTATCGAACGAAATTTTAGAAGGGATAATTCGAGCCGAATTGCGACACGTCAGAGACCGACTAGACTATGTGGTTGAGTTCGTTTTAGTTCCTAGTTGTGCATACCGAATTATTTGCTGGCAGTAGCTAGCAAATTAGGAACATTTCTGTTAAGAAAATCATCCGTCTAGCGTGCACTAATTAAAACTAATTATTGTGGCCTAATAACTGAAGTTCGTCCCCTTTGATGCACTTAGTATCACATTGACTTCGTTGAATGAAAATTTGATTCAGTCTTACGGTAGTCGTAGTTCTGTGCAGAGCAAAATGTGCTATAGCAACGCAGTAGGCGTGCGACCATACTGGAGGATGCACTGGTGAGCATTCGTTATCCAGAGAAGTTGGTGCAGTTGGCTGTTTGGGCCGACGGGGGGTCAACATCGCTGCGAGAAAAAAAGGCTGCTGAAGCCTATGAGTTGATGGAAAATGCCGCCCGTGACAACAACGGGACAAGAATCAGCCCACGTCACCTGCAGATGGCCACCCGCACCGACGAGGAGCTGAACCAAGAATACCAAGAAGAAACCCCAAGTTCAACCGTGAACAATGTTTCTCCCCCGTCAACTATATCCGTCCTTTTCAGTACGACCAAATCAGTTTGCTTATTAAAGAGTTTGCTTGGTTGAATATATCTCTCGTGCTGTTTGAAATCTCAATCATTCGATAGGAATCAAATTATTTTGGGAATGTATGTGGTTCAACCATCGTACAAAATACAATACGTATCATTATTAAAACCAAACGGTCCTTTTTAGGCCACCAAATGCTATCTAAAGAGTTAACAGTAGAATTTTCTACATATTTATTTCCCAATGCTGGTCTATCGTTCAATTAGCAATATTTCGACCTAGTTAGACGTCTATCGGAAATAATAGACTATGAATTCCCAAACAGGCCACAACCATCTACAACGCAATAAGGATAATGATTACCAGGTGGTCGATCATATCAACAAAATATGCTCTCAGGTGCATTATCGCTTCACCATCTCGGAAGGCAAACAGTTCCAGCTGCAAGGCTCGGAAGAAGAAAACGTACACGGAAGAAACAAAGTCCCCAAAATTAAGTTCATTTCACCCAACTCTGGAGTTCGGTGCGGGAAGCCAAATTTGAGTATATGCCATAGTACTTAAATTTGAGTAACTGTATACAAAGTTTATGGAGGATAAATTCAACCTAATGCAATAAAATTCGTAAAAACCAAAGAAGAGAACTTTTCCGCACGGTTAGTTAGTAAATGTTATACAACTTTTAAAATAAAGTGCCTTTCTCGTGATGATAGAATAAAAACATAAATTTACTTGATAATTTTATTCATTTTGTTGTTTCTTAATTTTTAACAATAACGGCTAGTTTAATACCGTAACATATTTATTGTTTTTCGGTTTTTAAATCTAAAATACTTCAAATAATAAAAGTATGCAAATGACTTCCATTTTTACTCAAAAATTTGTTGTCAATGAAGTACTCACCCATTGAGTAATGTTTACCTGATGTGCAGAATCAAATTTACCCATCTCTCCAGTTCAACAACAGTACTCAACTTTAAAGTTTAAAAATACTCAATTATAGGTACTTTGTTTCTTCCGTGTATAGCACCTTATCTACCGGGTGTTGAAGCATTTTAACCCGATCCTGTCGTTTCCTCCAAAACAATAAGCATTATGAACAGCTTCCTTATTGACATTTCCGAGCAGATTGAAAGCGTATCTGCCCGACTGACTTAAATCAATTGGCGAATGGCCCTGACATCTCTGGAAATTCAAACTGCCCCTCGATCAAGCTGCCGGGAGAGCTAGCTTAACACGAGGTTTCCGAGCGAACCGAAGCCATGGTCAAGTAAACCAGCTTTATGACGAAATGAGGTGGTGTTAGTAGCTGTTCCCTCGAACCCCTTTTCAGGGCCATCAAAACAACTGGAAAAGAAAGTTGACATGTGTTTTGGAAAGCTGGAGGCTGGGTTTCGGGATAATCGATTGTGAAAAACATCTTTCCTGTGCCGAAGCCGTAATGTTTTCAACATTTGCACTTTTGGCAGTGTTGTACACACAGCAGAAACCGTATGCAATTGGAGGTGAATGAAACCAGCTTCTTGAGTAAAAGTTTCCCAAATGAACAAAACTCCTTCGCACTGCAAGGTATATTACGTGATATAGAGTATCTTGTTATCATATGTCATACATATTATTTTCAGTGAAAGCAAGATGTATGAATGTAGATACCAAGACAGGCTATATCAATAAAGGTTGTAGTGCGAACGTTTAGTGTATGGGAATTCGATTTGGAAGGAAACCAATTTCGGCCACTCTTTAAACAATCAAGCGATCTAGATTGCACATTGCTTCGTAGTCCTACGTCAACTTTGCGTACAACCCCATTGGGCTGTCCCTTCTAGTTTTTTCTTAGGTGGTTCAAGACGCCGTCCCTCTGGAGAGGGTGAAGGAGGGCTCTTAAACCAATGAAATAGACATTTGAACCAAACATGAGTATTATCCATGCAACTAAAAGACAAAATGTGTTTTTCTCGGGTAAGAAGTATATTCTGATAGAAGTTTGAACCCCTTTTTATTCAAGAATTGCAAGAGAAAATTACTTACAAACTGACAGGATACGGCTTCGTTTGTCTTTGAAATGTTTCTACGCAGAAAGCAAAACCGGTAGAAACTACCGGTCCAAGGGTTAAATTAATAAAACAAACCTTTTTTTTACATAAATAACACACACAAACAAACAAAAATATTTTAACCAGATTCATTCAAAACAAAAACCATAAACGCGCCAATTCTATTAATTTTTCATTCATTTAGTCGCATGCGTTGCAAGGCTCGCACCGGGTTCAGCTAGTAATATGAATAAAACTGTTTTAAGTGGTTTGGCAGGCGTTTAGTGGAAGTGGAACGACAGAGGCTTTTCTAGATGTCAAATGTCTCTTATTGTAGTTTACCTATGGCTTGCAAACTGTTTTGAATTCGGTCTTAATAAAATCTTTTTTAATTTAATCCAAGCTAGAACTGCCTCTTAAAAATACCATTCAGAACCTCTGCCAATGTTGGCCAACTAGGCACATTTTAGTCTTCATGCGGCTTTGTAGGAAGCAATCAAGACAAATATGCCTTGACCAGGGTTTTATGGATGTCGTTTTATAACACCCTTGTAGGAATTCATAAAACTTTAAATGTTACTTGGGAACATAAGGACAGTGACAGCGAATTTGAAGTGTTTTCCGAACATTCGCAAGACGCACAAGAGCTCTGCAACGAAATTCGAAAATGAGTGATTGAGCTCCACATAAAACACATGGCAATAAACGGCCCTCTTGTCCACTCTTAAATACCATATACCGGGTAACGTTTCGCCAAAATGCGCAAAAACACTTCGAACTAAAAGTATTTTCACGGCGGCCGTCTGGGCCAAAAATATTGGCACTATGGCCTTACAAATGTTATCATTCGGTGCTTATCCTGCACTAAGCAAATGCCAAAAGGCTTATCTTTGAACGTTAGCATTGATGGATTGCCAGCAATCAAGAATCGTTCTGGCCAATCTAATAGTGTCAACGCCCAAACTTTTTGCGTGAATCTTTTGAGCGTACAAACATTTTGTCGTAAATAAGGAGCAGTTAAACATATTTTGCCTTTATTGAAATAATGGTTATCATGTAATCATAACAAACTCAAAGCAGTATGCTAGTTGTTTGTAAATATGTTCATATGTTGCACTCAAGATATTTTTTAATCATTATGTGTCGAATAGGGAACAGATGTGCCTCGTTAATACTTATCATCCTGGAGTAAAATAATGACAATAGAGTGGTAGAGAGGAAGGGGGAGGAGGGGGGTGCGAGGAGAGGCTTCTGGTTTTTTATGACGTTAAAGCCTGACAAGGAACCGTTTTTATCCGCGGAACTAAAATTACCATTACCATGGAAATACCCAACCGATTTGGATGCTTTCACAGTTTTTTGATTCAGGAACTCAACCACTTTCTCAAAACTGTCCAAAATGACCAATCTCCGGAAAAACCAGATATCTCGAACCGGTTCCGAAAATGGAATACTTATAACAATTTCAATAGAAAGAAATGATTTCAAGTTTCAATTTTAGTTCATATACTTTTCTGGCCATTCGTGGCCTTATGGAAACCTACTCTGAGCAGGTCAATCCGAAGCCAAGTGACCGGATGGTCCAAAAAACATGGCAAGCGTTCTTCTCAAGAATTTTTAAACTCAATTTTCAAATTCAAATATTTTTTGGCCATCCGTTACACCATGAGAACCTGCTCCGGGGTGACTGTTCCAGCATCAACTCACCGGATTGTCATTTGGCAATCACACACATTTCTGTGTATTCTTTGAATTACTGTCATTACACATTATTTTCTATTGGAATCTTTTATCAGTATACCATTTTCGGAACATGGTTCCAGATGTCCGGTTTTTTGAAGATGGGTGATGTCCATCAGTCATATAAGAAATTTTTAAGAAAGTGAAATTTTTGAATCCAAAACTGTGAAAATATTCCAAGTCGGTTGCATATTTCCATAGTTATGGCCATTTTAGTTCAGTGGATGAAAACGTTCGTAAAGGTGTTTTTTTATGTTGGACACACGACGGTTAAACATGTTTTTACCATCCTCATGTAACAGGCTCCTCTTATCAGAGAGTGACTAATTGCTCTATAACCTGAATCCATTGGCTTATTGGCAAAACTGCGATTTTTTTTCTTATTGAAATATAAGAAATAATTGAAACGTGGAAAAATTAACACACCAAAAGTTGAAATGTAATTCAAATAAGCTGTAGATCGGAGACCAATTATTCTTTTTGATAATCTTGTTGGATTCCACCAATTTTCAGTTTTTGTAAACTCGCATCTGAGACGCATTAATTTTCGGCTCATATCGTGCCAATATTCACCATAAAATTAATTGCGCATATAATTTGAAGCAATGATACGCTGTTAAAATAACTTCATTTGTTCTGAATATTTTGCTATGAAACAAAATTTCCAAGCATTGGATATATTAGTAAAGATTGCTTTTTTCTGTGCATTCGGTTTAAACCATTTTTAGTGTTATTAAATTATGTTTATATTTGGAGTCTTATTTTTATTTCAAAACCCAATACAGTTTCAAAGAAGCCACTGTCTCGAACAGACAAACCGAAAAAAGCTTCGACAGTTCTGAAATAAACCCCTCGATGGCAAAACTCAGACAAGTGGCCAATTACATTTTCTGAACTAGTTTTGAATTCAAATTAGACGAAGTAGGTTGAAAATAAAACCATTGCTGTGCCAACAGGCGATAACATTTCCAGCTCCCAACATCCATAATGCAACTTTGAATCCAAAATACACCCACCGCATCAGGAGACTCCGAAATGAATTATGTAACAACCGTTCGGGAGAGGTAAAATCAAAACAGTATAACTAACCCGCCGCACGAAAGCTTGCATCAACTGCAATCGACGGGCTGGCTCTCCCCCGTCCATCAGCTGACAAACAATCTGCCACACCCATTCAGCATAAGCAGTGCCATATTATGGGAGAAGTTTAAATTATCAACAACATTATTCAAATGCGCTCCATTCCTATTTTGCACTCGATCTCTCGATTGGACACAGAGACATTGTGGTGACATGCCGAGGCATTTGGATTTGGAATAAATTGCTCAGTCGTAATGAACGGCATCATCCACTGACAATGACTGTCCTCGAACCTACCTGGGGGGATACCAAAACAGCTGCATTATTAAATCAATTTTCATTAAATCAAGCACCGTTGCACGGCTGAAGTGATTTTGGAAATTTGAAAGTTTATTAATTTCCCTTCAATCGAAGCAATCGCCGCTGTTTGACGAGCGTTGGCTGCTGCCAAAAATAAAAATGCACGCATTGAACTGCCATCGAAAGAATGGACTTCGCCCACAGCAATTGCAGCCATAATGATCCTGATAATGATGACGTTCGAAAGAATTTCACCGCCAATTGTGGTTTTAATTTTTCTTCCATTATTATATTATTTATATCTACCAGTGATTGTTGCCAAGCCACGGTAATAACAAACCATAATAAAAAATGAACCACACCCCACTCGTGAAACGCTCACACTCAACCCTCCCCCTCCCGTCATCATTATAACGGAAACATAATGCAACGCGATGAAACCGCACGATAGCATAATACGATAGGTATCACACTTTCTATGTATACATCAATCCATTGTTTGGCCAACCAACGACCTACACTCCGATAGCAGCAATAAGGGAGCGTGTGAAAATTGAACACGAATCAACAAATAATGCAAAATGTTGAAACAAATTTGGCACCGATGAATCAAATTAATTAAGGGGATGCTTCAAAAGCGCACCCCTCGCATCGCAGCTGGCCATGGCGGCGGCGGCGGCGGAGGAGGAGCAAACTTGACAGAAGGCCAAGGTTGGTAGAAAGAAAAGCTCGCACGTGCACCGATTTACTGCCGTCGGTCAAGAATCTCATTAGAAACGACGACGCACCTCGGCAACAAGTTCTTATCGCTGGACACAAAAGTAGTTTGCAACTCGAATAACAAGATACATAAACCGATACTACAAAGAAGACCATCATCAATACACCTTCGCCACCGAGGGTGAAGCTGTTGTTGATGATGGTATAAAATGAACAGAAGAAAGAAGAAGAATAAGAAGAAAACCTTCTCAAGAGTGCACTAATATTCTTTCTTTTCTCTGTGTCTCGTTTCTTGTTCTCTTCCTTGCAGGTCTCTACCCAAGTTGAGCAGTCAGGATGAAGAAGGGGGGGCGGCGCACGGTTTTGGGGGAGGCCATACTCATTTTGAACCAATACCGCACGATCACGACTTCTGCGAGAGAGTTGTTATAAACGTAAGTATCGAGATTGATATTGGAAAAAAATCCCGTCCCCACTTTCCTCGGATGTCCAACCTGCTGTTCAACCCATTCCTCGATGCTTTTATTTTGTTCTTAAACTTTGCCCTTATCTGGAGTATCCATTCGGCGGGTGCACTCGACTGGTACATTGTTGATTCAATATTGTTTCGACGGAGAGTGGAAAGTTCATGCGAGGGTTCCAATTAACGACAGGTGCCGAACGGGGCTGGGAGGGGTGGTGAAGAGTTCACCTTTGTCTTCCCGACCAAAGGGAAGAACAAAATTATTTCAAGTTTTGTTATTCAGTTATGCTATTTTTATAACAGTTTTGTTATGATGTAACAAAACCATAACAGCTAGTGTTAGAATAAATTTATTTCTTAACACATATCGTGCCTCGTGGGGCATTATATCTTAATTTGTTATAAGTATGTTATACAATTATCCAGATAAAAACGTCTTTAACAAATTTATACCATACTTTTTTTATACTTTTGTTATTTTTGGTCGGGTCTGAATTCCGAATTTTTTCCCTTGCATTTTTATGGAAAAAGGTTCGTATTATTTATTTGTTTGTTTGATTCATCTATATTTTTAAGGTAGATTTTCTGCCAGAGATAAGTTTCATTCCAGAATTCAGAAAACTCATCAAAACAATAGAAGACAATTGGCTATTCAAATTGCTTGTCAAATTGCTAGACATATTTTAAAGCATAACCCTCAAAGGTGCAGGGCGGACTTTTTATTTTGAAAACGCTATATCTCAATGATGCCTTAATCTTTCCATTTAAGTAGTAGTAGTAGTAATTTTTGGATACATGTACCAGTACCCCCTACAACCCATCCCTGAAACTAGGTGGCTTTGAGGGTATTTTTCATTATGATATTGAAATTGTTTTGTTTTTGACTTATTTTACAAACGATTTTATGGTTTTTAGATTGTGTTTAACACAAATGGTATTTGAAAAGTATACAAATGGGAAGATACATATGTTTCATGATGTTCTAGGTCCTCCAAACTCTCATGGAATGTTGATCATGGGCTATATCGCTATGACATCTGGCATGGCCAACAATGTTCAAAAAGAGTGTAATAATTATCTGTCATTCATCTCCATTCATTCCAGTAGTTCAAGTCACTCCAAATTGTCCTGGAGTTCAGGTCAAATGATCTACTAGATAAACCATGACAAGGCTGCTGTCCTTAGCAACGCAGCATACCCAAGCAGACTCAAGAAGCTATACGAATGAAATATAGTCCATTGCGAATGGAATATAGAACATAAAAATCTCATATGAAGAAAAACTGATTGCTTTGTTTGTTTGAGTATGCTTCTTGGCTTAGAAAAATAAGCGACGATATTATCCAATGTTAGGGGCATTTCATTAGTCTTGGTTGATCTAATGACGATGAACTATCTATACTCCAACACAAATTGGAGAACCTAGAACATCTTATAAGGAGGAAATATATTATAATCTCTTCGTATAAGCTTCTTTAAGACTGCATGGGTATGCTTTGTTGCTACGGACAGCAGCTCAGTCATGGTTTATCTTATAGATCAATTGACCTAAACTCAGGACAATTTGAAGAGACTTGATCGAGGGTATGAATGGAGATGAATGACAGATAATTATTACATTCTTCTTGAACATTGTTGGACATGTTTCATGTAAGTAGGTCCTATGCTCAGATGTCATAGCAATATAGCCCATGATCAACATTTCATGAGAGTTTGGTGGACGTGAACATCCCGAAATATATGCATCTTCCCATTTGTATACTTTTCATGTACCATTTGTGTTAAATACTGACTAAAAACCGTTTGTAAAATAAGTGAAAAACAAAAACAATTTCAAAACCACCATGAAAATATCCTCAAAGACACTTAGATTCAGCCATAAAAAGAAGGGGGATGGGTTGTAGAAGGGTACATGTATCCAAAGATTGGGACTACCTTTTTCCTTGATTTAAGTGAAATTTTTAGCTGAAAAGGTTAAGGTATTATTGAGATACAGCGTTTTCAAAATAAAAATTTCGTCCTGCACCTTTAAGGGTTAAGTCTCATCTAAAGTTTCAGTTTATTTTGTTCATAGTAGGAATTATTGAATACAACTTAATGGAAATGTGATTTAGAAGTAAACAAATGCCTTTCTAGTTTTTTGCGATTTGTAAACACTCGAAGAACAAATTTTCTCTGGATTAAATCATTCATAAGGGGCTATTCATAAACCACGTAGACTTTTTATGAGAGAGAGGGGGGGTCAATGTCTACGCTCCATACAACATTTTAAGAAAATGTATGGATGAAAGCCTATGAAAAGGGAAGGGGGATCTGAGATTTCCAAAAAATGAGACTACGCGGTATATGAGCAGGCACTATGGTCCAGATCACGAATTTACGAGGAAACATGCTCCCAGCGCCTGAACTTGAAACTTTACAGCAAAGTAATGTTCTACAATATGGTTTTTATCATCAAGGCCCTTTTTTTTATGTTGATTCAAATTAGGGTGGTCCCCATTTTCACGGAAATACAAAAACTAACTTTTTTATTTGCAGAAATAGACGTTTACATTTTTCGGCAAAATTGTAGCGCAAAAACTTTCATGGAATTTTTAATAAGAAATTTTTTTTGTACCTTAAAAATTGACCGATTTAGAGCAATTTTTCTCATCAACTTAGGTGTACCATAAAAATTGATTTTTTTGCCCTTACTTTTTTATTTCAATTCCCACCGTAAAGCTGTGTTTGGACGAGATTTAGAACTTTTTAAGACGCGTACTTTGGTATACAAATTTTGCCGCTAGCTTCAATAAATCAATAGTTATTGAAGTTTTTCTTAAAAAAAAATACGCCCTTTTTAAATGTTGATCTTCATGATTGGGGCAAACACAAAAAAAAATTAAAGACGTCATTTGAAAGGACAGTTTATTTTGTTCAACATATGTGAAAACTAGAGATATGTTATCTCTGTATCTTGAGAAAATTACATTTTAATCTGGGATGGTTTAAGAAGAAAAACTTCAATAACTATTGATTGGTTAAAGTTAGTGGCAAAGTTAATATATCAAAATACGCGCCTTTAAAAGTTCTACAACTCGTTCCAACACAACTTAACGATGAAAATTGAAATAAAAAAAGTTAGGACAGAAAAACTTTTTTTTATGGTTCACCCTAAGTTGACGAGGGAAAAGTTGCTCTAAATCGGTCAATTATTAACCTTAAAAAAAAATGGTGGTGAAATTTGAAATAAAAACGTATTCCTATTTTTTATGTTGATTAAAATTAGGGTTGGTCCCCATTTTTACGGAAATGCAAAAACTAACTTTTTTATTTGCAGAAATAGACGTTTACATTCTTCGGCAAAATTGTAGCGCAGAAAATTTCATAAAATTTTTATTAAAAATTTTTTTGTAGCTTGAAAATTGACCGATTTAGAGCAACTTTTCCCTCGTCAACTTAGGGTGAGCCATAAATTTGCCGTTAGCTTTAACCAATCAATAGTTATAGAAGTTTTTCTTCTTAAACCATCCCAGATTAAAATGTAATTTTTCTCAAGATACAGAGATAACATATCTCTAGTTTTCTCATATGTTGAACAAAATAAACTGTCCTTCCAAATGACGTCTTTAATTTTTTTTTGTGTTTGCCCCAATCATGAAGATCAACATTTAAAAAGGGCGTATTTTTTTAAGAAAAACTTCAATAACTATTGATTTATTGAAGCTAGCGGCAAAATTTGTATACCAAAGTACGCGTCTTAAAAAGTTCTAAAACTCGTCCAAACACAGCTTTACGGTGGGAATTGAAATAAAAAGTAAGGGCAAAAAAATCAATTTTTTATGGTACACCCTAAGTTGATGAGAAAAGAATTGCTCTAAATCGGTCAATTTTTAAGGTACACAAAAATTTCTTATTAAAAATTCCATGAAAGTTTTTGCGCTACAATTTTGCCGAAAAATGTAAACGTCTATTTCTGCAAATAAAAAAGTTAGTTTTTGTATTTCCGTGAAAATGGGGACCACCCTAATTTGAATCAACATAAAAAATGGGCCTTGATGATACAAACCATATTGTAGAACATTACTTTGCTGTAAAGTTTCAAGTTTAGGCGCTGGGAGCATGTTTCCTCGTAAATTCGTGATCTGGACCATAGTGCAATGGCCATGTTTCGTGGCCGTAGAGAACTACCGGTCTACATTAATGTCTTGTAAACGGTTAATTTTGTAGTTCGGCGATCTTTATTTGATTTAAGCGTCCTTCGGAGTCCAAAGTAGGCACGATTGCCAGCCATAATGTGCCTTTGTATTTCTCTGCTGGTGTCGCTATCTGAGCCAGATACACAGATTCGTCTACCCTTCGATTTCGTCACCGTCGATCTGAACTCTGAAATCTTAACTGGTGGGAGACTAACTTTATCTTCTCGTGAGCCTTTTCCTTTCATGAGTTTTGGTTTCAACGCATAAATCCACAAGCCCAATCCTTCTAATTACTAGCCTCAAGTCTGATATATCCGCCATTGTCGTCACGAAATCCATCACTTTTCTTGTCACCGGTCGGGCCAACTGCGTAGCATGTGCCGTAGAGAGGATTCAAGAAACAGAGCGATTTCAAGCGTTTCTGAAATCGCTCTTCTTCGAATCAAGGGAAGGATAAAACCGTGGACCTCCCATACAAAACGCTTCATATAGAGATTTAAATAATGTGTGATCATCTGTATCTTAGCGTTGGGAGCATAGATGCTGAAAGATAAGTTTAGCTCCTTTTGCCTGTGGGTGGACTTGAACCAAAAGTCTGGCAATAATATACCAAGTATAATGCATTAAGTTGTATGTTATATAGGGTAGGGAACCCACTGAAGCACCATACTGCAAAAATGAGCGTTGTAGGTTAACGTTTACCCCGTGCTTGAAATAGGGTCTTGGGATGCTTAAGCCGTTCCCAACCTAATAGTCTAATAATACGATATAAAGATCCATTAACGCTAATCCATCAAAACTATGATTGAGGGACCTGGTAAAAATAAGAATCCGTAGATGCATTTCGTGCCTTCTGGTAACTGTGCTTCTATTGATGTCAAAGCTCAATGATTTGGCACCACCCGGGGAACACAATGCTCCAGGCCATTGATTAAATTATCTCCACCTCGCTCAACAAATCGCACATGTTTTGTGATATAGTGGACGGATTACTGCAATTTAAAATAACTCAATGTAGACGTTCTCCAAATTTGGCAGATTCATGGTGCCTCTGTAGCCAAGATGCTTAGAGGCGGACCGGAGGACTTGATGAGCTACCTCCCCCATAATCTAAAAAACAACCTTTCTCATAAAACTAAAAAAACAAACTCTCCCTTGACAAGTTAGAGGAGACGCGAGAGGTAAACGCAGTCTCTAACAATGATTGTCAAACTAATCATCCTTTCTTCTTTCCGGAGACCGTGAGAGCGTGGTCAGGAGCGGACACTGTTCCAGAAGTAGATGCGAATTAGTGAACCGTGCGTTGAAGAAGGAAACTTGCTTCCTAGCTCCATCTTTGTCGTTCTGGTACAGGTACACTGGTAATGATCAGTTGCTGGAGGAGCAACTACGATGGGCAAGGCCTTTAAAATTGGGCTCTTTAAGTTTTTCTACATCTGGCGGAAAGCTCTTTTAGCCTCGTCTGGAAGCTTCCCCCAAATCCTCTGAAGTTCCTTTGATTTCCTCTGAATGTTGCTCTAAAGGTTTGGGCTTTCCACATCCCCCGGGAAGCTTCTCGGGCTACCGGCAGGTATTCCAACTTGCTGGGTGATGTTTTCCAACTTCTTTAGGGATGTTTTTTAGCTTTGTCCAGGAAATTCCTCAAGCTTGAACAGGAGTTACACAACTTCAACCGAAACTTACCCTAACCTCATCCAACATCCTTCAACGCCGACTAGAAACTAATCCAACTTCATCAGGATATTCCCTCGCGAACTTTCTGCGGGAAACTCCTCCAACTTTATCCCTGAATGGTACTTTCTAAATTGTAAATGGCGTTCTTCCAACTTCAACATTGGCTATTGGTGTCAATTTTTTTCCTTAACTTTGTCCGAAAATTTCTAAAATTGTCTTCTGAATTGTCATCAATTCATCAAATTTGTTTAGATTAATCTGGAAGTAATTTAACTTCCGATTGGAAATTCTAAAAATTCGTCGGGAAGTGCTTCATCTTCATTAAATTCTTCCAATATTGTCCATGAATTTTTCTTACTTCATCATCTGACATTGTTAGAGATTTATTTTATTCAAAATCCTACAATTAAATCAATAAAAGGCATTATCCGAAACTCTCTCAAAGTTTTACTGTGAATTAGAACGAATTCGACCGGAAAAGTTTTCAAACTTCACTTGAAAAGTCCTTCAACTTTGCCGGAATCAACTTTGTTGCAAGTTCAACTAAATTCGTCACGTGTCTTCAGAACATCAGAAATACCTACAGATTGTTCATAAATTTCTCCATCCGGAGGATTGCTAAATATGTCTCTGAAAATTCATCAGGTTAATTTCTAAATTTATTCAAATTTCATAATTGCAAACTCCTCAAATACTGTCCGACTTTGACGTAAAACTTAGCTTTTCTTTAGAAATTCCTCCTACTTTGTACGAAAATTCTTAAACATTTGTCAGTAATTTCCTCCAACTTCATCCGAAATTTTGCTTTAGCACAATGCGGAAGTACTTTCAACTTTGTTGAAATTCCTAGAAATTGAATTGATATCTTCAATTTCATCCAAAAATACCTTCAGATTGTTCATGAATTTCTCGAATTTCATCTGGAGAATCGATAACATTGTCTGGAAGTT